>CABHPR010121955.1:28396-46651 GCA_902168415.1 Peromyscus melanophrys | reverse complement strand
TTTTTTAAAAACAGGGTCTCACTCTTTAGATCAGGCTGGCTTTGAATCCTGGCAACTCTCCTGCTACAGCCTCCAAAGTGGGGATCATAAGTGTGAGCTACCATGCCTGCCTTCTCAGGGTTTACTTGATACGCTTTTGGCCTTTCTGCCTCATGCCTCAAAGCCGATTAGTTTCATAACCAAGTGGACCGTGTTCTAGGATTTCAATATGATAGGGAGGTTCATTTACTTCATGACCCATCAGATTCTGCCGTAACTGACTTGTTCCTTTGGGTCTGAAATGATTTTGTTTACTTGCCTATAAACTCAAATGGGCTTCCAAAAATAAGAGAAATACCCTATGAAAGGAAGAACTCTATCTAATTGGGCTACCAGCTGCCACTCTCCCAGGCAGAGAGGGTTAAAGGAGCTACCTCATCTGAGGTATGACCTCCCCAAACCTCATAGTCCTCAACACAGGAACTCCGCATAGTCCAGGTAGTCATGATAAATACATAAGGGACCAAGAACTAAGGGGTGAAAGGGTAGTTTTCCTCAGGGAATTGACCCTCAAAAGCACCTGCAAGGATGAGAAGCCTTCAGCTTAAGAGAAAGCTTTCAACTGGGTGGTGGTGGTGGTGGCACAAGCCTTTAATCCCAGCACTTAGGAGGCAGAGGCAGGAGGATCTCTGAATTTGAGGCCAGCCTGGTCTACAAAGCGAGTTCCAGGACAGCCAAGACTACAAAGAGAAACACTGTCTTGGAGACAGGGAGGGAGGGAGGGAGAGAAAGAGAGAGAGAGGAAAGCTGCAGCTGTCAGAGATGGAAGGCTGGGCACATGAGATAAGACAAAGACATTCCCCCTCTCTGGGGAAGCACAAGACATCTAAGCTGGCCTGCGGCAATCTGGATCTTACTGTATTATATTCATAATCCTTAGGCAGAGTCCTCCACCTCTTTTCTTTTTCTTCTTTTTCTTTCCTTTGTCCTTTTGTTTTGTTTTTGTTTTTGAAGACAGTGTTTTTCAGTGTAGCTCTGGCTGTCCTGGAACTCACGCTGTAGACGAGGCTAGCTTAGAAATCAGAGATTCACTTGGCTCTGTCTCCAGAGTGCTGAGATTAGAGGTGTGAGCCACCACTGCCCAGCTGGAAATTGTTAAATTAGAAGAAAATGTAGCTTGGGTAACTACTTGGTTAGTTTCTTAACTGTGATTTTCCAGAGCTTTTACTATGCTCAAGTCAGATGTGCAGCTTCAAGAGAATAAAGGCAGCCCAAACTCTGAGGACTAAAGAACCCTTTTTCCATCAAGCAACTTGTAGGACTAGTGTACCAGAAAGCGTATTTTGGATGTTGCTTTTTCTTAGCAAGCTGAGGATGGGTAGCTTCTCACTGACTGCATTGGAGTCACGCCTTCATGTGTCTGAAGCCCTATGTTCATATGTGAACAATCCTGTTTGCCTGGTGGCTTCAAGGTTCTAAGCCCTGGGGGCCAGCGCCCGCCTTGTTTCTTGAGTGCTCTGAGCGCCCCCTGCTGGTCTATAGTGGTAGAAGCACCCTGAAGCTCGGGCTTCCCTGGAAGGCCGTTAAACCCTAAGAGCAACGCTAAGAAACATTTATTCTCCACCACTCCCTGTGGGCAATAAGAATATCCTTATCCAGACTGGAAATGGGAAATTCTACCTGTCTGGGCCTTTGATATCACTGGCTTAGACTCCCTATTAAAGACCCTCCTTTAAATTTTTTAAAATTTATTTTTGGTTTTATGAGACAGTGTTTCTTTGTGCAGCACTGGCTGTCCTGAACTAGCTCTGTAGACCAGGCTGACCTTGAATTCACAGAGATTGGCCTGCCTCTGCCTCCCAGGTGCTGGGACTAAAGGTGTGTGCCACCACCACGTGGTAAAAGGTCCTCCTTAAAAAGAATCATTTCTTGGGACTGGGTGGATGGCTAAGTGGGTAACAGTGTCCACTTCTCTAGCATGAGGGCCTGAGTTGGAATTTCCAACATGCACATAAAAAAGCCAGGCATGCCTGCACATGCCTGTAACCCAGTGGCAGAGACAGGGGGATCCTGCTTGAGAGCTTGTTGGCCAGTGAACCTAGCTGAAATGGCGAGCTTCTGGCTCAATGAGATCTTCAAGCCCCACAGGAGACAGCCCGCAATTCGCCAAGAGTTTCAGGCACCTACATATGCTTGTCCCTGCCTGGTGGGAAGAGGATGAGCTTTAGGTTTGGGGGCCTATCCCACGACAGCGCTAGCCCAGTCCTGGCTCCACGGTCCAAGGACAGTAGGTGTTCTTTGCAATGATCTGAGGTTCCCAGGAAGCATCCTGCCACCTTCTCCTCCAATTATTTCCTCTCCTTGCTGCCCAGAGTATGCACTGTTGCTCTCTCTGGGCCATGGAAGCCACACAAAGCAGGTTCCTTTAAAAGGCAGAAGTATGCATAGCTCCATGTGTCCCCAGCAGCCAGACGGGGTAATAATGATGGCGGTGTTTGAGGGCTTGCTCTGTGGCAGGTGGATCAAACACGCCCACCATCACACCACACCACACTCTAAAAGCTGAGATCAGTTCAAATATTGTTGGTGGCACAACTTACTGGAGGCTATTTATAAACTTTCTCCCATTCAGCCCCTGCTGCCACATTAGCCCCCTTTTGTTTATTTCATGTGCACTGGTGTTTCTGCTTGCATGTATGTCTGTATGAGGATGTTAGTCCCCTGCAAGTGGAGTTACAGACAGTTGTGAGCTGCCATGTGGGTGCTAGGAACTGAACCCGGGTCCTTTGGAAGAGCAATCAGTGCTCTTAACCACTGAGCCGTCTCCCCAGACCCTCACTAACTCTTTATAAAAGAACTGAAATTCTGAACTCAGAACTCCATTTGGCCCAGTGTCTCAGATAAGGGCTATGGCTGAGGATCAGGTATCCGAGAGGCAGGAGCAAGGAGCAAATTAACTTGTCCAAAGTCACAAAACAGGCAAGTGAGGATGCAGGATTCACATCCAGGATCTAACGACCAAGCCCAAGTTTTAACCACTGTACATTTCAGAAAGGAGCCCCAGAGAAGTTAGGTGACTTGCCCCAATCACACAGCTAATAGGTTCCAAATTGGTACCCTAACTTAGGATTTTGGGTTCCTAAATCCATAATTATTTTCCCAGCTTTTATGAACTAGTAGGGCAGGGGATGGGGTCTTCCACACAGCAGACTAGCTGCCTGGCCATCTACCTTCAGTGGATTTTGTTTCTTTTGGTTAACCCGATTCTTCTTACTGGGATTGCTGTCCTACAGCTACAGTTAAATGGATGTGATACCCAAGGTTACTCATGGAATGCTCCTTAGCAGCCTTAGGACTGTCCCCACTAACTCTAGACTTTCATGAGTGCTAGCGGGCAGCACCACAGAACCCCTGCTGCTGTTAAAGAGAAGCAAATCTGTCTTGGGGGGGGTGGCTTGAAGTATAATTTTTCATATGTATATTTGACTTAATGTGGACCATCCACTCGCTTCTTTAACAAGCATTTATTGAATATCTACTATGTTCCTTGCACTGGGATGGGTGTGTGGAACAGAGATAAGATCAAGCCCTTGCCCCAGGGAACTCACAGTCTCAGTGGGGGAGACAACACTTGTAGTGAAGGTTCCAGTGAGTCTAAAGTCCTAACAGAGGTTTGGACAGGAGCCTGTGAGCCCTGGCTGAGCAAGGCCTAATTCTGTAAGGGAAGGTACCACAGGAGTCTGAGCTGAGCTGCAGCTTAGCAGACACTGGGACATCCTACCAGGTGCCAGGTGGGGCACAGATGTAGTCCAGGACACAGACTTCTCTACAGAGCAAGAGCATGGTGGGATCTGATATTCTGCCTGGCTAGCCAGGAGACCACTGAGGCGACTCCTCTCTTACTTTATAGGAAATTGAGGTAGAAGGGAAGGAAGTGTCTACCTGTGGCAGAGCTGTCTGTCTTCTCCACCCCGTTCTGAAAAAGCGCACATACTACAGGTCGCTGTAGTGGTACCACATGAGCCATGAGATGTGACTTTCACACACCAAGATGCTTGAAAATTGTGCAACTGAATGATGCAGAGGGCTTCCCGATTATCTGATCCATTTCCAGAAAAGAAAAATATAGCAAATTCCCCTTCAGTCAAGAAAAAGAAAACAAAGCAAAACTAAAACAGAAACCACAAAGAACAGGCAATCATTTCTTGGATAATCTGGCAGAATTACTTGATAAACTGGTTTTATTATTATTATTATTATTATTATTATTATTATTATTTGGAGACAGGGTCTCATGAATCCCCAGGCTGGGTGACCTTGAACTTCTGATCCTCCTGCCTCCATCTCCCAATTACTGGGATTACAAGCATGCATCTATAACTTCATGATTTTGTCGTAATAACAAAATCGACGTAGACTGGATCACTCCCCCCGTCCCTTTTTTTTGGTTTTTCGAGACAGGGTTTCTCTGTGTAGTTTTGGTATCTGTCCTGGATCTTGCTCTGTAGACCAGGTTGGCCTGGAACTCAGAGATCCGCCTGACTCTGCCTCCTGAGTGCTGGGATTAAAGACGTGCGCCATCACTGCTTGGCTCACTTGGCCCTTTATTGCCTCCCTGTCCAAAATGCTCTCTTAGAGGCACTGGCTTGGCTCTGCAGGTAGGTTCAGCACAGTAGTTTTAGTGGAAGGGCTTTGGCTGCCCCGCCCCCTGCTTCCCGTCACAAAGGCTGCTTTCCCTGGGTAGATGGAGAATCCTGTGTCGCTCTGTAGGGCTGCTGCTCGCCACATGTCTTGGAGAAAGTCTAGGGAGTTTCAGAAGTGTCTCCCGTGTTTGTGTAAGTGCCATCAGCACAGAAAGTAAGCTGGTGTTTTAAGATGCTCTTTTCCTTGACACCAAAGCACATCCAGGAAGGCCTAAGCCCTGGTCACTTGAAGAAGGCCAAGCTCATGTTTTTCTTCACGCGGTACCCCAGTTCCAGCCTCCTGAAAGCTTATTTCCCTGATGTTCAGGTAAAGTCACACATTGTGTTTCAGCCTCTGTGTAACTCCCCAGGGTGAGAGGGAAGTTCTAGGACTTCACTGCCTTCACATTATTGATGGAGCTGGTGCAATTTCCAGTTCTGAGATTGTCTGGGAAAAATCATGGATCTCTGTATCGTTTACTACAAAAGGTGGGTTTCAGAACACTTAGGCCTTTGAGCAGCAGATAATCCCAGCAGTGCATGGGAAGTGTAGGTAGGGGAGGGAAGCGAGAGTAGTAATCAGACTCTTTGGTCTAGTAACTACTCTTTAGTGGGACCTTATGAAAAAGAATAAATGGAGCTGGAGGGGTGGCTCAGGGGTTAAGAGCACTTGCTGATCCTGGAGTGGACCCGGATTTGGTTCCCCGCACCCAAATGGCAGCTCACTATCATCTCTAATTCCAGTCCAGGGGATCTGATGCCTTCAAGCCTCTGCAGGCACTACATGCATGTGGTACACAAATATACATGCAGACAAAACACTCATACACATAAATAATTTTTTTTAAACTGAGGATTAAACTTAGGGCCTTGGGCATGGTGGGCAAGAGCTCTACCACTGGGCTATAGCCAAAGCCCAAATCTATCTATCTATCTATCTATCTATCTATCTATCTATCTATCTATCTATCTATCTTTCTTTCTTTCTTTCTTTCTTTCTCTCTTTCTTTCTTTCTTTCTTTCTTTCTTTTCTTTCTTTCTTTTCTTTCTCTCTTTCTTTTTAAAGAATGTGTAAACAGTAAAGAAATATGTAAAATGTAAGGGGCTCAGGATGTAGCTCAGTGGTGCAGCACATGGCCAGCATGTGTAAATACATGGGTTTGACTCCCACTCAAAATATATATAAGATATCAAACTTCCATGCAGACTGCTGAGTCTCGAAACTGAGTGGAAGTACACACAGATCAAGGGTGCTGGTAAGGAAAATCAAACTGCATGTTGGAACCAAAGCCTGCCTGTATGCACAGGCAATCTCTGAGATCCACTACTCTAGGTTGTGAGGTAAGGGCTCTTATGACTTTGGACACAACCTCAGAGACTTAGAGGCCTTTCAGTCACGCAAATCCCCATGGTAGACACGGATTCAGATTTCCATTCACTCTGCAACTCCAGCTGTCAGGAAACTGCTCCAGGGTCCACACCCTTCCCATTCCCTTTGGCCCCTTACTCCTCCTGGCTCTGGGGGCCGACCCTAAGTCATGCTTAGACACATGGATAAAAGTCTAGAAGTCTAGTACATAAATCTATTTTCTAGTGAGTGTAGGAGTTTTGATTCTTAACTGCACAGGGCCGGCCAGCACCTGAGGCTCATTTTTCTGAAGGGAAAATTGTTGGTAGTTGAACATTCTCACTAATCCCATGTTGAACTGGACAGACAGTTCTCACTGAGAGTACCCTGTGGCAAATGTCTGACTTGATTAATCCCTTGTTCATACAGTTCAACCGCTGTATCACCTCCCAGATGATCAAATGGTTCAGTAACTTCCGTGAGTTTTATTACATCCAAATGGAAAAGTATGCTCGGCAAGCAATTTCGGATGGTGTCACAAACCCCAAAATGCTGACAGTTCTCCGTGACTCAGAGATTTTTCGAGTTCTCAATACACACTATAACAAGGGAAATGACTTTGAGGTAAGACGATGCACTGAGTCCCTTGAGATCTGAGATGTGTTTTCTCTGAATGGCTGGCTCTCTAAAAAAACATGCCCGTGTCCTTAAGTCACTTAGAATTACAGCAGCCAGAGAGCAATCTCTGTATCACCAGTAAAGATTACAGCCTCCTAATCCTCCTCCAGGCAACAGATGGATAAAGCAAATCTCGCCAACCTGATCAAATCTTGGCTGGCCAGGACTTCCGTCATCCCAGACTTACTACTCTGTACTTACCAAGTTCAGAGACTGTTGGCCTTTGTGTCCAGTACCAGGTGGCGTAGCGCCAGATACTGGGCTCCATCATCGCATCTACTTGTCGCCTAGGTTTTTGACAATTTCTGCTCTTACTGACACATGGCTCTTGTATTCTCTCAGTTCTGTATGTGTGGCAAATTCAAATTCTTTCTGGATATAACAAGGCTGAAGAATTCCAGACTCTTGGGGCCTCTATAAAGGTGCATGGTGGTGCCTTAGAGCCTAGGTGTCGAGCAGCACGGGTAGGCTCTTGGGTGGCTGGCAGCTGTTTGGCTTCCTCTTCGGGTGTCTGGTCACAGGCTGCATCTCTTTCTTCTTGCTTTTCTCACTGTGATCACAGGAGTTTACTGATTCTCTCACAAGTGTACAGTCCGGGGCTCCCACAGCCAGAACATGGTTGGAAAGCGAAGCCTATCTATAGGGGAGGAAAGGGTTAGAGACAGCGTGAGCTGGTGGCACCCTTCTACCTTTCCATGTGGGGGTGGCTATTTGGTAGGCAGTGGCAGCAGTTCCCCACCCAAGCTGCACCTGGAAGGCCTGTGGGACATCCTATCACCTATGGTGCCAGTTCGGGTGAAGGTCCTGGTCTAGCCCCTTCCAATGGCTTTGGAAACAGGGCTTTTAAGCCCTTGGGATCTGAGCCCTACAGGACGGTGGGATGCAGTACGGCAGTCACAGGCTTGAGGGCGCTCTTTCTCACAACAGGTCTAGGGAAAAGAATGCCACCACCTCTCATTTCCCTTCATTTCCCGCTTAGTTACTGAAACACGCCTAATTGGTGGACCGAGTAACTCCTGTAGGTCTCTAACACTTGCTCCCAAGACTGTCTCCATGGGTGGTCATCTAAGGTCTGTGTTTTACAAGGGAACAGGGCAGTACTGGGCTGCAGAACCTGGGGCAGCAGAGCAGGGATACTCTGAGCCATCGATAGGCATCATTGCCAGAGGGCTCGCCATGGTGCCAGTAAGTACTTCCAGCCTCATTTCTTCCTTTTCTTGGGGGTGTCTTTGGGGATGCAGGTCCCAGACTGCTTCTTGGAAATTGCCACCTTGACATTACAGGAGTTCTTCAGGGCTGTCTCCTCAGGGAAAGACACAGATCCTTCCTGGAAGAAACCCATTTACAAAATTATTTCAAAACTGGACAGTGACATCCCAGAGATACTCAAATCTTCCAACTATCCCCAGGAACTGTTTCGAAGCTAAGATTTAAAAAAAAAAAAAGAGGTCAAGTACAATGTCCTGTAATTCCAATACTTGGGAGGTGGAGTCAGGAGGATCAGAAATTGGACAGCCTTGGCTATGCAGACAGATGATCAAACAAAATGAGTAGACTGGCCCAGGATGGCCCAAGACTTGTCATAAATGGCAGTCTGGCTGTAGCCACATAAGAGGGCACAGGACGACCCCCTCCCATAGGGACAATTGCCATTTTGAACACTTGTTCCCTCGTCCAGAATCATCAGAGACTTAACCTTAACCACGGCGTAACAACTAAGCCTGGCAGTGTGTTGGTAGTATAATGGCAAAGAAACACAAGTCTGACAACAGAAGACTTAAAAGCCAATGTCACTGTCGTCAAGTGCTGTGACCCTGATAATTTCTCTAAAAGGAGATTCAGAGCTGGGCGGTGGTGGCACATGCCTTTAATTTCAGCACTCGTGAAGCAGAGGCAGGTGGATCTCTGAGTTTGAGGCTAGCCTGGTCTGCAGCGGGAGTTCCAGGACAGCTAGGGCTACACAGAGAAACCCTGTCTTGAAAAACCAAATAAACAAAAATAAAACAAGAAATTTGAACTGTGGTTAACTCACGGGTCCTTATGCCAGGGAACTGGATTGGTCAGGAGTGTGGAGGAACCAATGACTATGTAAGCAGAACTTGCGATGGGCCACTCATGCTGCCACTCAGGATCCCAACAGGAAGATCATACCAACAAGAAACCCACAAAGTGGCACTGACAACTCTGGCACTCAGGAGTGCTTCATCATGTAAGACTTTCCCCGATGGCTTCAGCAAAGCCAGCACAAACTTCCTCAAGGGCCTTGGCCTTGCTGGTGTTTGCATCCGTCTGCTGGGACAGTAGGTCAGCTGATGATCCTCACAGTCCCACTTGACCTATGTAACAATGCCCCAGCTGCCTGTGCATAGAAAACAGTGGAACTTCATGATGAGAAAGCCAGAAAGGACCCTTGGAGATCATCTGGTCCACCATGTTTAACTTGTGGAGAAACTGAGGCTAACACAGGCTACACAGGGCCTCACAGGCCACAAATGGCATGGTTTGGACGAATGCAGAAATGGAGATTTTCCTACTCCAAAATGATTACAGTCCATGAGAGAACTCCCACAGCTGAAAAAACAAAACCCATATTCTTTTTTCCCCTACGGGTCTAGCACAATTGTGAGACTCTGAGTGCCCAGGCAAGGCACCCGTAAGGCTGAACAACTGTGTCTTCTAGTCAGAATCAAGCCTACAAGGACTGCTGAAGGTGGGCAGGGTGGAGTATATATACACTTCAGGTTTCATAGTGCTGAATAAGGGGCAACTGTGCCCACAGTAGCTCCCTTCCCTGCCATCAACACAGAACAAACTCCTCATCCAGCTACTCTACCTTCAAGACTTTATGGGTATGGTGCTGGCTATTGCTAAACATGTATGAACAATGACTTTCCTCTGAATTTTCTGTTCAAATAGTGGAGAGAAGAATCAGAACATACTTAATCAAAATTAGTCTTTATAGACTACTTAAGGTTTTGGGGTGTTTGTTTTACTGAATATTGAACCTAGGGCCTCCTTCCTTCTTGGTAAGCATGTGCTCTTATCACTGAGCTCCACTCCCAGCTAAGAATTTTGCATATGTGGTCTTTTGAGACAGGGTCTATGTAGTCCTGGCTGTCCTTGAACTCACAGATCTGCCTGCCTCTGCCTCCAGAGTGCTAGGATTAATGGTGTGCACCACCACTGCTGGCAAAGTCTATTTGAAATGCCCCCTAATATACCTAATTATATACAACCACCACTCTAGTTTATTACTGCTTTCACGAGGTTCCCCTTGATCAAAATCAAGGAATTTGCCAAACCTGAGTTTTGAACACCGGAAAGCACTGAGTAGACTGTGCAAGGGCATCCGCTGTTTGGACACAGAATGGCCCTCTCCAGAGTGATATTGCACAGCTATTGAGACACTCATAGGAAACAACTCCAAGTCCATATGATTGTCCTGTCCCAGACCGGAACTTCACTAGTCTGTTTTTAAAACTTGAGCGAAGAAGCCATCTCCAGGGCAGTGAACTTTATCCTGAACACTAATTAGATGAAAAATGTGCTAGCTCAAATTGAAAACATTCGTGTGCTGCAGTCATGCCAGAAAACCTTCTCTAACCACTGAGCTCGACACAGAAGAATGTATAAATATGTATGCTCTGCCAGCCGAAGAGTTCTGTCTTATTCCAGTTTTCTGTTTCTATCCAGTCTGTCTCTGTCAGTGTCGGGAACCTTCTGTGAGTGTGAACTGAGCCAGTTATTATGTTTCTTCCGCAGTCATAACATTGCCAAGGGGCTGGCCATTTTTTCCATTAAGGTATACGTGGGTGCTGATCTCTCCCCAATCAGACACACTCAGATCTGGTCAAGTACTGCACAATGCTATAATCCTTCAATGGCAGACAACAGGCATGGACTGTGGGGTGTGGTCAGCTACCTATCAAAAGCAGGCAGTTCTCTGGCACTCTACAGGATAGCAGATACATTAGGAACCTTCTTGTTTATGATGAGTCAAGTCTGTCTATGTAGCCCTGGTTGGCCTAGAATGAGTCATACAGAACAAGCTGGCCTTAAATGTGTAAGAATTCTTCTGCCTCTCTGGGGCTGGGGTTATAGGCATGCACCACCCTGCCTGACATAAGAGCCTTTATTTCAAACATTTTCATATAAAAACTCCAGACCAGACTCAAACAGTAGGAAGCCAAAGGCACCTCCTGAGCATATGAGTGCTGAATTTATTTTTCATCAAAGGAAGGACGAAACACAAATGGCAAAGATAAAACAATATTCTTTAACACAAGTCTATACCCTGGCTCTAATATGGACATGCTTTTCCCAGAAAGGGTCTTATTGTGTAGCCCTGGTTGGCCTGGAACTCACTATTTAGATTAGGGTCCCTCCCAACCACCATGCCCAGTTCGGAGGTCCATTTTCTTTTCTTTTCCTTTTTTCTTTTTTTTTTCTTTTTGATTTTTCAAGACATGGTTTCTGTGTGTCACAGCTGTGACTGTCTTGGAACCCACTCTGTAGATCCACCTGCCTCTGCCTCCTGAATGCTGGGATTAAAGGCCTGCACCACCACTGCCAGCCTGGAGGTCCATTTTCAAAAGTTTCAGGGATGAGGATATACTTCGGTTGAAGAGTGCTTGTCTAGCATGCACAAGGCCCTGGGTTCCAGCACTGCACAAACCTAGTGTGGTGGCACACACATGGAAATCCCAGCACTTGGGAGTCAGGAGGACCATAAATTCAAGGCCACTCTTGGCTGCATAGCCAGTTGGAGGCCAGTCTGGGCAAGTTCCAGACCAGTCTGAGCTATGTAAGATCTTGTTTCCAGCTAGGCCATGGTGGCGCATGCCTTTAATTCCAGCACTCAGAAGGCAGAGGCAGGTGGACCTCTGTGAGTTCAAGCCCAGCCTGGTCTACAGATCAAGTTCCAGGACAGGCTCTAAAACTACACAGAGAAACCCTGTCTCGAAAAACCAAAAAGAAAAGAAAGAAAAAGATCTTGTCTCCAAAATAAATAAAGTCCAGCTGGCTGCAATTTCAGTGGTTTCCTGAATAGTCTTATATAGTCTGAATTTTCATAATTATCCATTCTAGTCCCCACTCCCTTTGGGGTTTGACTACTTGTTCTGTAAAGCATATCAAAGTTTGATGATAGATAAGTCCCAAACAAAATTTAAAAATCTTCCGATGTTTTCACACAAACTATTAAGCATTTGCATACATTTCAAATACTGCAACATTATTTCTCAACACTGAGAAGGTAAGAACTGTAAGACTGGAGTGATGGGTCAGAGATAAAGAACACTTTAACGTAAGGCAGTGTTCTACCAGGCTGACTGAATGATGCACATCCACACTGGAAAGGTGCTCTCCAGTTCTTTTCCCCTGCTCCCTTCCTCCCTCTGTTATTTTGAGGGGGGATTTCAAGGACTGAACCCAGGGTATCACATATGCAAACCATACACCCCTCACTGAGCTACAGCCCCTGCGAATTCTCTGCAGTTCTTTGCTGCTTTCAGATTTAATGTTTAGGGAAAAGCTTACAACATCATGGCAAATATGGTATTTCTCACAAAAATATAACAATATTCTCAATCAGATATACCGTAAGTCACAGGCCCAAATACAATGAGCTCCCTTGATCTACATTAGTAATTAGTAATACATGCTACAGTCTTAGTTCCTTTTCCTGTTGCTGTAATAAAATATCCTCACAAAAGCAATACAAGCAATAGAAGGGGAGAGGGTTTATTTTGGCTCACAGTTCAAGGTACAGTCCATCATGGCTGGCAAGTCAAGGCAGCAGGAGCTTGAAGCAGCTGATCACATCCCTTGCACAACAAAAAGTAGAGAATGATGAATACTAATACTCAGCTGTCTCTCCAGGTAAGTCCTGGGATCCCTGGCCAGGGATTGGTGCAGCCCAAATTAAGATGGATCTTCACAGACATTCTGAAGCTAACCTTAATCTAGATAATCTCTCACATGTCTGCCCAAAGAACTGGCCCCTAGGTGATTCTGGATCCAGTCAAGTTGACCACCAAGACCAAACATAATTCCTGCAGTAGATCTAGGTACCTGCACATACATGAATTTATAAAACACTCACCTATAGAAGCTGATTCACAAAAAGTAGTTTCCAGGATTAGACAATTTCTACATTAGATGACACAAGCCTGAGTAGAATACACAAGTACTCAGAGCAGTGGTTCTCAACCTGTGGGTTGCAACCCCTCTCAGGGGGCTGCCAACCATCATCCTGCATCAGATATTTACATTACGATTCACAACAGTAGCAAACTTAGTTATGAAGTATCAACGAAAACAATTTTATGGTTGGGGGTCACGACAATATGAGGAGCTGTCTTAAAGGGTGCAGCATTAGGAAGGTTGAGAACCACGGGCCTAGAACAAACAAAAACAACAGCTATACACAGATGTTGGTCTCAGGGAAGAGGGTGTCTAAGGAAGGTAGAAAGGAAATACTGACTAGGAAAGCAGTAGAGGAACAGATACCCCCAAACCTCACAGGCTTTACAGGGCCATCCATTTGTAGTCTGCTTTCTCTTGAACCAAGAATTTCAGAGATCATCCCCCACTGTCTGGCTGGATGCCCACAACTGTTCTGCCATGTCCAAATGCTTCTTACTCCTAAATACCTGTTCTTTGTCTTGGAAACAAGTATTTTCTCCTGTTCCTGGCCTCTGAAGTTCACTCTCCTTTGCCTTGGAAGTTCCATCTTCCAGAAGAACACTTCTCTCCCTTTGCCATCTGCTCTCTGCCTCAGGCGTCTGACTTAATGCTGTTCCTCTACTTTCATTTCCTCTCACCAGGTATCTCTCCTTATGAGCCTGTGCTCAGGTGCCTATCAACTACAAACTTGTATAGGTTACCTACCTACTGTCTTGGCATCACTTTGCTATTATAAAAAACACCGATCCTCGAGCGGCCTGCCCAAGGTTTGGGGAAAACAACGCATGTGAAATGGTTAGCACTCCTGGTGCATGGTATGTTCCCAGTAAATGTTAGCAACGTTCTTCAGCTGTCAGACTGTGAGCAAAGTCATACATTGGTCTTTTTTTTTTTTTTTTTTTTTTGGTTTTTCGAGACAGGGTTTCTCTGTGTAGCTTTGCGCCTTTCCTGGAACTCACTTGGCAGCCCAGGCTGGCCTCGAACTCAGAGATCCGCCTGCCTCTGCCTCCCGAGTGCTGGGATTAAAGGCGTGCGCCACCACCGCCCGGCCAAGTCATACATTCATATTCTTTCCAGTGGCAAAGAACTGAGGGGCATAAACATGTGTCATTACTGCTACAAAGCGTATTTGAATCCCAGTGTTACTTACTGTAACTATGATGTAACATGTACTAATGCGTACTATGTAGTGTAAAACTTGGCTATGAACAGACAATACATTGTAAGGGTGAAGAAACTGCTAAAGCTGTGCATTGTAAACTCTGTGAATGGTTTTGCTTTTCCTTATTACAATCCTATGCTGGTGTGCTTGTCACGCTGGTTGCTAGTTTATTTCTAAAACTTGACTTGCTTATCTTTTATAGGACAATATAACTCATTGTATATCTGACATACTTTGAATTATAGGCTTAGTGTATTTCTAAGATTATATATAGGGGCTGGAGAGATGGCTCGAGCACAGTTAAGAGCACACTATTCTTCCAGAGGACCTGGGTTCGATTCCCGGCACCCACACGATGCCTCACAATTGTAACTACAGTTCCTGGGGACCTGACACCCTTACACAGACAAAACACCAATACACATAAAAATAAAATAAAAAAGATTATATATCTTTCCACCTTTAATAAGGTCCGTTGAGTAGACTGGTTTTTTGTTTGTTTGTTTGTTTTGTTTTGTTGTTATTGTCTTGGGTTTTTTTTGTTTTTTTTTTCTTCAAGATGGGAGTTTCTCTGTGTAGCCCTGGCTGTCCTGGAACTCACTCTGTAGACCAGGCTGGTCTCAAATGCTGAAATCTGCCTGCCTGTGCTGAGATTAAAGGCTTGCACCACCACCTGGCTGAGTAGCCTGTTTTTAACTTGACTATTTTTCTGATTAACTTCTGTAGTCATTCAAAACAAGTGTAGAGTTGTTTCACTTGTATCTTTTTTATCTTTTCTTTCCTTTGAGACAGGTCTCACCATGAAGGCCTGGCTGACTGGAAACTTTGTTACAGTTTTGTATTTTTTTGAGACAGGGTCAATCTATGTAGTCCTGACTGGCCTGGAACTTGCTATGTAGGCCAGGCTGGCTTCCAACTCAAGAGACCCGCCTGCCTCTGCCTCCCCTGGGATTAAAGCCATGTGCTATCATGCCTGGCTAATGGAAAGGATTTTTATTCTTGGTTTTATGTGTTCCCCCTAAGCCTGATTCTCCCTGTGTGTAAGCTCTTTTGCAGCATGAAGTATCTCTAAAAACTCTGAGACTAGGTGAACTTTATTTCTAAATTTATTAATTTTTTTGGTCAAAACAAAATTTCATGTAGTCCTCAAATTTACTATGTAGCTGGGGTGGGTCTTGAACTCCTTATCCTCCTACAGTAGCCTCACAAGTACTGAGATTATAGGTGTGCACTGCCACACACATAAGGTTTATCTTACACATTTGGAATTTGTCAGTGGTATTCTTCCAACAGACCTAAGACTTTGGCAACTTGGCAATTGTTTTTTTTTTTTTTGTTGTTGTTGTTTATTTGTTTGTTTTTTGAGACAAGGTTTCTCTGTGTAGTTTTGGTGCCTGTCCTGGATCTCACTCTAAACCAGGCTGACGTGGAACTCACAGAGATCCGCCTGGCTCTGCCTCCCGAGTGCTGGGATTAAAGGCGTGCGCCACACCACCACCTGGTTTGGCAATTGTTTTTAATGAACACATTTTAACTTGGAAATTAAAAAAAAAAAAATCAAAACCTCCTTTACAAGTGTCAAATTGAGCCAAACTTTAGAATCTCCTTGGAATCTTTAAGAAGTGTTCAGGAGACAGGCACAGTGGTTCAAGCCTATAGTCCTAGTACTCAGGGGACTAAGGTAGACTGATTGTGAATTTGAGGCCAGCCTATACTACAAAGTGAAATTCTTAACCAAACCAAAAACAAATGAACAAAAACCTACAAACAAAAACAAACAAAACAACAACAATAACAACAACAAAACCCCCTAAGGCTGGTGAGTGGGTTAAGGTCAAAGATGTTTGCCATTTAGCTTGATGGTATGTTGAGCTTGATTCTCAGAACCCCATGATGGAGAGCACTGACTCCTACAAGTGGTCCTTTGACCTTACACACTCACCGCGGCACCCTGTACCTACATATATACACACTCACACATACACTAAATATAAAATTATTTTAAAAAATCACCAGAGGCCACATGTGCAATGCAAGGCTGTAATCCAAGCCCTTAGCAGGTTGAAGTAGGAGATCTTGAGTCTGAGGCCAGCCCAGTCTACACAGCAAGATTCTATCTCAAAAAACAATAAAAATTACAAATATCTGGGTCCCACCCTAAATTCTGGTTTGTGATAATTGTAGGTACACCCAATCTTCCACATGACATACTCTTTTTACTTCACCATCCTTCCAAATATGTACCCACAGAGAAAGGGGTAATTATGTATTTAGTTTACTGACTCTGAGAAAGCTTCCCACCATGACTTAATGGATACACAATCCTGAGTCTTCATTTATCAGTGACTTTCCAACCAACACACCAAGACTAGTAAAGAAAAAATTATCAGGGCATATTCTCTTAGTTAAAAGTTCAATGTCAAAATAAACGAACAGTCCCCATAAAGTGTTCCAGACTTAACCACATGAGGTGGAAGGTCTTAGGGGTTGAACCTAGAGCCTCACACTTGCAAAGAATATGCTCTACCAGTGGGCTATATCTTCAATCCTACCACATTTTAAAAGCGATAGAAAAACTATGGTTTCCAGTGTCAAACTAATACTGAAGAGGTATGATAAAAACACTCGAATAGCAGTTCACTTGTGATGGCAAAGGAGAGACTGATGGGGCAAAGTTCATGACTGTAAAAAATTATCTTCTCAACTGGCATTTTGTTTTCCCCATAACTGGAGCACAACTCCTATTTTAAAAGCTTATGAATTTTGAACTACGGTTAGTATTCTGAACCTACTTTATCTACCTATGTCAATTCCATATCTCTATATATACACATATGGTATTGACATAGGTAGATAAATGTATATAATCATACATCATACATATGATTTAAATAAGGACAACATATAAAATTGTTTTGTCTGAGACAAGGTCTTACTGTGTAGTCTTGGTTGGGCTGGAACTCATGTACATCAGGTACACATTTAACTCAGCGATCCACCTGCCTCTGCTTCCCAAGTGCTGGGACTAAAGGCGTGCACCAGCATGGCGTTATATTTTTATTTTAAAATTATGTTTATTTGAGAATGTGGGCTTATGCATGAGTGCAGTGCCTGAAGAATCCAGAAGAGGCGTTGAATCCCCTGGAGATGGAGTTACAGGCAGCTAAGAATTGCCTGATGTGGGTGCTGGGAACTCAACTCAGCTCTCCTGCAAGAGCACAACACATTTTCACATGGTGAGTCATGGCTCCAACCCAAAACTGGCATTCTAAAATATCAAGATAGCTGGGATGGTGAGATAGCTGAGTGGGTAAAGGTGCCTGTTGCCGAGCCTGGTAACTTCAGTTTGATTCAGGAGCCATAGGATGGAGAACAGATTCCTGCAGGTTGTGTACACACGCACACGCACACACACATTCAAAATTGTAAAAAGGACAGAAAAAGGTGTTCTAAGCAAATGGGACACGGAAATGAATAGGTGCCACCACTGTGGGGGAAAATTCCATTAAAAAACAACTCAAACACTGTTAGGACTGTTTCTAAAACACAGATAGTTACCAGGAAGAAGTAAAAGAGAAATCACGTCCGTGTGGCCCAGGATTTAGATTTTTTTTTTTTTTATATTTTCACTGGGAAAATAGAACATATGCACATAAGGGACATCTGCAAGGATGTGACTCATCAAAAAGTAAAAATTGTATGTGTATGGATGGGATGTACACACAAAAACACAGGAACAAAGGTTGGGTATGGTGTCACGCTCCTCTACTTTCAATCCTGAAAGGAAAACAGAGGTAGGCAGATCTCTGTGAGTTCTAGGATAGCCAGGGCTACAGTGAAACCCTCTCTCAAAAAACAAGCAAACAAAAAATGAAAGCATACACAGGAATATATGTGTCCAAGAGAGTAGATGTACAGAATTTGTAAGGGCTATCACACGTTAAAAAACCCCCCACTACATATTTAAGGTACGTATACATTTGTACCTTAAAACATTTGGAAAAAAATCAATCTTCAAATGGCATCACTAAATGCATCTAAGATTTAATTTGGGCTTATGGAAGGGTATGAGTTTTGATAAATTTTGGCTGTAATATTTAACTTTAATAATGAAAATAGATTCGTACTGTGTCTGGAATAAACACATCAAAAAAAAGAAAAGAAAAGAAAAGAAAAGAAAGAAAGAAAGAAAGAAAGAAAGAAAGAAAGAAAGAAAGAAA
>CABHPR010121955.1:0-28386 GCA_902168415.1 Peromyscus melanophrys | reverse complement strand
AGAAAGAAAGAAAGAAAGAAAGAAAGAAAGAAAGAAAGAAAGAAAGAGTACTAGCCCAACACTCTAAGGAGTGAAACATCAAATTACACCTACCTTCATGGTGACAGGTGCCAACACAGCAGCTTAAAGGACATTCATCCTTCCCCACTGGAAACAGACAGCAGTACTTACAGCAGATATTGAGTCTAATTCACCAGCTCATAATAGCCATTCAGATGCTCCAATGACCCCAAGAGCATTCTCGATGGCTCCTCCTTGTGTGGCATACTACTAGAGGACATGAAAAGTGCTTACCTCTATCTTGAGAAACTGGGCCCCGGGTAAAGGTAAACCTATTGCAAATTCAGTATCAGTGTACTATATTGCCTTGCTCGGGGAAAACAATTGCTTTTCCAAAATATCAGAAAAAAGTGATCATACATTTAAATATGTAGCTTTATGACATAACCTTTCCTAACAATGTTGTTGCCTTTCAGAATTGTCACCATCCCTTAAAATATATACCAGAAATCTCAAGATTATGGCATGTGTAATCTCCATATGTGTAATCTCTTTTGCTTCTAGTAGTTTCCATATTATTTTGAAAAAAACAAAAAACAAAAAAACAACTTCACATAAAAATCTGCCAGGCAATGGTGGTGCACACCTTTAATCCCAGCACTCAGGAGGCAGAGGTAGGCTGATCTCTGCGAGTTCAAAGCCAGCCTGGTCTATAGTGAGTTCCAGGACAGCCAGGGCTGTTACACAGAGAAACCCTGTCTTGAAAAACAACACACACACACACACACACACTTCCAGTTATCTGTATCTGGCAATGCTGGTACAACATGCCCTCTTTGCTCCCAATAGGCTGGGAATCGACTGCCATGTGTCACTCTACCTCAGGTGAGGCTTTTCCTCATAGTAGAGCTAAGAGACAATACTTGTATTTATGTCTTCCCCAAGTGAGAAAACTAAGGCAGTCTCTACTGTTTCAAGAGGAAAAAAAAAATGAGAAGACATTTTCCCACGAGAATATTTCCCCGTATGGCTAATTGAAACCATGATTTTGTTGAAAGACTAGACTAAACATGTTCTCCTGCTGAACTGGCCAAGTCTCACTGGTCTGGAGACATCTGAATTTACAATGTCTGATTTATATAATATAAATAGGTATGCCATCAATGGCAAGACACAGAGGCAGTGAAAAGACAAACACAAAATTTGGTTTTGTAAATTGCACATATATTGATCAACATTAACTAACTTCATATTTAAATTTTCCAGACACCAATGCTCAGCACCCCTGTAAAGGACAGACAGACACGAGGCTGATGGAAGGACAGAGTAAACAGTTCTTACCTTTAAGATCTTGCTCTTAGGACTCGGAGAGGATGTGAAAGACCAGACAGACAGGTGCCTAGTTACTCAACTACAAAGGCAAGTCAAGAAAGACAGTAGGACACAACCATGAGAGCTGGGAGGAGGGCCTAGATGAGGATCAGCTCATCTGGTGAACCGGGCCTTCAGATAATTATACTTCATAAAGAGAAAAAAGGAGAGGGAACACAAGAAAACCAGAGGGACTCTTCAGGGAGCTGAGTCGCAGGGTCCCTGTAGAAGGGCCTGGAGGAGGTTCCCACTAGGTTCCTAACAGACGTCTATGCTAAGTAGATGAGCTTGTCCTTACTAAGGTGCTTGGTTGGGAATTGCCAAGTGAATGAGCTAAGATGCTGATGACTAGATAAAGAAATAGGCAACTTACATACAAAATTACACAGAATTATTCCCATATGCTAGCTTCATAAACAACTTTCCCTACTGTGAAAGAAAACTCTATTGTTTTTGCCCCATAATCAAGTTTAAGACTGTTATTTTTTTGATAAATACATATATTTATTTATTTTTTACATTCTGGAGGCTAGAAGTCTGAGTTGAGGACACCCAAATTACCACATTTTGGGGAAGGCAGTTATACTGGTTATCCAGTGGCTGCATCCTCATTATCCTCCTTATGACATTTTTTCAGTTCATGCATGTAGGAATCCAAATCAGGACACCAATCTCATCTGATTAAAACTCTATCATTATGCACCCATATATTAATTACCTTCTCAAACTTCTGCTAATGAGTATGACTTAATTTTTAATTGTTTATGGGTGATCCTAGGTGTACAGCTCCCCTACAATTATGAGAATTCAGGAATATGTTTTAAGTGTATGGTATTGTTTCTGAAAGAAACTTAAAGAAAACCAAAGTGCTGGGTTATAGACCAAAAAACTCAACTCCAGCCCTCCAATCACTGTAGGAAGTTAAGATCAAGTCCTTTTGTTTTGCTCATCTACTTAAAAAAAAAAAAAAAAAAAAAAAAGAGGTGGGGTGGAGGATGCATGTGACTGGAATGAACCCAGAGGTAACTCTAATCAAAGTGGCAGCCCTTGAATCAGATGAGGCAGGCAGGCTCTGTGAGCTAAGGCACTTAGAATCCACCTTCCAAAACAAAGTTCTTGTTGCTGCAACACTAAAATCCTCATGTTAAAAAAATCAAATAAATGATGGTTGAGGACTTACACTCTCCCCACCCCCAAAGAATACTGTAGAAGAGGGGGTGGGAAAAAAAAAGTAAGCGCTGGAGGATGTGTCAGAATGCTGTGAAATGCTGTCTTTTGAACATGTCATAGCCAGTGTACTCTTGAACTCGGTAGCTATGGTTACGTGTGCAAGATCATCCAAAACTGTAGCAAGCAGCATGAACCGGAACCAGTGGATTAAAACAACAACAGAGGAGAGGACATGAAGGTGGGGTGTGGAGACGGGGGTGGGGTGGAGACGGGGATTCGTATCCATGTAGGAATTATCAGAGAATAAAGGGTGTCTAGACAACTAAGGCTGGGGCTTTGGGCTCCTGTCCTCCTGACTCGATCTCCAAAGTGCTGAGGTTACTACTGTCATGATTCACATCCCTCCACAGCCACAACTTTCCCTGGTTGTAAAGTGCTGTCCCCTTCTGTCCAGACCTACCGTGACAACCAGTAACCTCTGCCTCAGGTGTCACCTGTCAATTTTACATGAGTTTGTCATTTCTGCATGACACAAGCATCCCGTTACTCACTCTACAGACTGAGTTAAATGCTGTGAAAGAAATAAACATGAGAGAACACAGAACCTATTTTATGGAATAAGGTGTTGCCCAACTATAGCACAGCAACTACAAAACACTGAAAAGTCTTTAATTTGTGGCAATCTTGCAACAATTCTGGCAAGCACATAAAGGGACCCAAAGTACTCTGCTGATTCTCATGACTCTTGATGAAGGTGAGAGGCATTTCTGATCCCTCTGAGGTTCCTTGTCTTTCTCAGGGAGCCATGAAGGTCCTAAGAAAAGGGAAAGAGGAAGGGAGGGAGAGAGGGACAGGGAAAATATTTCACAAACATCATTCCTAGTCAGGAAGTAAAAGTCTCACCAAAATAATAGACCTGAAGTGGGACTTTAAATGACAATGGAAGGGATTGTTTCTATTCCTCAATATTAAGATTTTTTATTACTATCTATGATTTACTATAAAAAACAAGAGTATGGGTATCGGCAGGAAATTCAAATTTCTTAAGTGGAAGACTCAAAGTTAAGCTTTACCTATATCATAAAAGCATTAAGTTTCTAGGTTCCCTGTGGAATCCCACATGCAAAGTGCTGCTGGCATGCAGAGGGCCATCCATCACTGCAGCAGGGCACCAGGATGCTCCTGACTTTTGGTCAGACGTGAAAGCAATGCACCACAAACTGAGATCAGGTTCACTCCTGGAGTACAGGTGCATGTAAACATCCAGGCCCCCAGGCCAGGGGCCTACGGACTCAATTCTCAAATCATGTGTGGATCAGGAGTCTCTGGCCATTCTGATCCTCCATGGAATACCCCAATTTGTTGCTTGATCACAATTCAATTAAGAAGGATCTTCTAGGAAAGAAAGTCTGCCGTTGTCACCTCATTACAGTCACGCTCTCTTGATAGCAGTCCACTACTGTTCTTGCATGAGTGTCACCGTTGAGGACGTCTTGTGCGAAGGATGCCATCGATACTGTTCCTTCATTGCTAGAAATTAGGTAGGTGCAGGAAGGCAGAGGGATTGAATATATAGAAAATTCACAATTTATAACCGCAAAAGACATCAGGAGTACCCAATAACAGAGACCTGGTAAGTAAAGTTTTGTAATGATGTAGACTATATGATACAGCCACAGGAGAGAATGGGGTTTAGTGCTGGTCAGCAGTAAAGAGGAACAAATAACTGACATACATGATAATTTGAATGAGTCTCAAAGGAACCATGCCAAAGGACAAAAGCTAAACTCCAGTCCCAAAGGACTATATTATGTATTTCACACGTATAACATCCTTTCAGTGACAATATTATACAAATGGAGAACAGAATGGTGGTTGCTTATAATCAGAAATGCAGAGGGGGCTCTAAGGGTAACTATTCAAACCTACAAGTGATGAAACCATGTAACAGCTGTACCATATGCTTAATGCCATGAAAAGAATAGAAATATAGTTAAACCATTTCTTAAAGCTCTCAGAAAACACCCTTTATAATAAAATGTTACCTTTGGAAAACTAAAGAGATAACAGAAATATTTATGTATGATTTGAATGACCACTAAGGCACACTGTTAAAGGAATACAAAGTAGTACACAAAGACCATTAGCAAAGTTAATACTTAGAGCCAAACCACAAAATTTTCTTTTCTTTTCTTTTTATTTTATGTGCATTGGTGTTTTGCCTGCATATATGTCTGTGTGAGGGTGTCAGATCTTGGAGCTACAGACAGTCTTGAGCTGCTATGTGGGTGCTGGGAATTGAACCCAAGTCCTCTGGAAAAGCAGTCAGTGCTCTTAATCACTGAGCCATCTCTCCAGCCCACAAATTTTTCTTAAAAATACAAAACTGACTTTCAATGACAATGGAAGGGATTATTACAGGTGGAGCAATGGGAATTTGAGGGGGGATAGATGGCAGTGACTTTAATATAGACATTCTTGACCTTTTCCAATTTTATACCATGGGAATGGAACAACATATTCATGAAACATCATGACTTTGTTTGAATATGTAATGTTTTGTTCATGCCTGTAGTTTGGCAATTCCATTCTGGCATGACTCCTGCCCTTGTAGGGGATCTAATCAGCTTTTGTTTGAGCCTCACATGTCTCCATGCTGGTCCTAAAGACAGGGGCCACCAGCTTCCTGAAAATGCTTTGATCACTCTTCCAGCTCCCGACACCCTGGGCTATTTCACATGGCTCAGTTTGATCTATAGCAGCTGAGTACATAAGGTGGCAGCACTCACTATCTTCAGGAGAGCTGGAACGATGGATTTCCAGAGCATGTGAGGATAAGTTAAGTAATTTACTGCTGATTTTTAACTTTTAGCATGTGGCTGGTATATGATGGCAGTAGTGGGTATGATCCTGACTTAACCTTCAGAACACTGAGGTGTGCTTTTACTACGAGCCATAGTACGTCAACAGGTGTTTACTATCTGGACGTCTACAGATGAAGAAGCTGGTGCTCAGACAGGTTCAAAGAGTCACTTGAGGTCACACAGGTTCTGAGAGAGGAACTGGAGTTCATATTACAATCTATCAATACAAAAACAAGGAATCATTCTCCTTCTCTGGCCTGCCAAAATACTTTAATTAAAATTCTAAAATCCACCTGCAACAGCTATGTGGTCCGTTTGTATCCGAGACCTCGTTGTTTTTACAGTCCTGGCAATTAAGCCAGGCTCTAGACGCCCACTAACAAGTATCTGCAATTGGCAGTTATCGGGATAAAACACTTAACACAAACACTAAGGGCCTCAAAACCAAGTGGAAAATTAGCTAATCCAATTAGAAATTCATAGTTTTAAGACTCTGGATGGGATGGTGACTTGCTCTTCCTGCCACAAGAGAAATAAATCCAGCCAGAAAATGTAAGAACCTTTTCTGGATTATTCACTAATACCTGAACCAAATGCAAACTGTTAGAAAACTCTGTGGGTCAAAAGTAAACTTTACAGGCTGAGAATCAGCTTGGTTGGTTGAACACTTGTCCATCACATATGAGGCTCTGGGACTGATCCCCAGCATGGAAGGGTAAGGAAGAAAAGTAAAGAGACCAGCTTCTGTGTACTGCTGGTATCTTATGGTTACTCCAAGAAGCCACAAGAATATTTGAAATATTCCAATTTAATCTTAAATAAATGACTCTCAAATGGGAAATTTTCTATACCTCATCTACCAAGTTTCTCGTACAGGAAGTTTACAAGTAGACCTGAATCCCTGAAATGAAAAATGTTACATATGGCTTAAAATATCTGAAACATTTTCTAACATCAGACTATTTTGTATCAAAATACAAGAAACCACAATGCATTAAAATAAAACTAATATGATTTAAATAAAAATGCAAAAACATACCCAATTGCTTTCTGAAATAAGAAAGACAGCATTAATAAAGTTGAAAAATACTAGCAAATGCTAGGATGCTAGGTTTAGTACTATAACTTGATTTGCCTTATTAAAGAATGGTTTACCTAAACCAAATTTCCCCAAGATACCACTGGTGGATTTTCTCTTCGGTTGTTTCTGTGATAATAAAGGCTCAAGGATTTAACAGTTTCTCACTGGTCTAACAGAATCAAATATTAATCCGTATCTCTTACTGATTTCCAGCTCCTTATCTTTTCATGACTCTCTTTACGTGGAGGTTATGTGTTACAAGCGGTTCCTAAACCGGATGTTCATTCCTATGGCTGCAACTATCTGAACACCAGCACAGGCCATGACTGATGTTGCTGACTCTCCCTCCAGCTAGCTCCTGCTATGACGAGACAGGACGCCCTGCTTCGCAAGGCCTGTGATTCAGGAGTAACCACTGTTCATCTCACGGGTGTTTCAAATGCTGAGAAAGGCTAAGAGTCACTGAAGAACAAAGAGGCCTGCCTTCCTTCCCAAGCAGGGAACATACTTCACAAGTCTTGCTTTGGTGAGAAAAGCCAGGGTAGGGGTGGGGTGGTCTAAGAAGTAGCAAATAAGTCTGTACGAAACAATTCGATTTGATTATCTTGCCCTCTTATCTTTTTCCAATATAATAAAGGTGGCTGATATGGATCAGTAGGTAGAAATGTGTTACAGGCCCTAGCCACCAAAATATACCTGGTGGACAGAACTGTTATGCCACAGACCTCAAGCTGTTGCCTGATTAAATTAAATAATTTAATTTAAATTATTAAATACTACAAACAGTGGAAATCATTTAATGAAGTAAATCCTACATTCAATATTAACTTGTTAATGAACCTAGTCTTTTAGGCTTAAACATTCAGAATTTCAAGGAAGATATTAAAGTACAGGAAGTTGTGTTATTAAATCCAAAGTGATACTCCTAAACTGTTAGGAAATATTAGCTCTAGGCACAGTATTCAATGTAGGTCGAAAAACTAGGAGATTTTTCATCCAGGACACAATGCTGAGGTCTTCAGTGAACATGTTCACAAGTTGCTGAACTGGCTTACAAACTAGACATGGTTTTTGAGGAAGGAAGTTCATCCCATCTTCCTTCATGATAGAAAATGACTTGATTTTCAGACTGAAAGAAGGAAAGAGAGTCCCCTTTCTATATTCAAAGAAGAATGCTATCTGGGTTTTAGCTCTGCTTTTGACTCTGGTTGGGATTATCCACAAGAGACGAAATTCTATGCAGAAGACCAAGCTTTTCAATAATGAGCAATCTGGCAAGACCCTGCAAAGAGAGCTGGGAGGCTCAAGGGCTGCTTGCCAGAGGGCTGTGCAGGTCCATGCCCCCCCCCCCCCTTCAAAAGCCACAATTCAAGCTCAAAGTAAGGCAACAGCTTGAGGTCTGTGGCGTAACAGTTCTGTCCACCTGTATTCAAAACCAGCTAAGGAAAAAGAAAACAAAACAAACAAACACAAAAAAACCAAACATAAAATAGTACAAAGAGGAAGGAAGAATAGAGATAATACCTTACTTCCCCTTTTCTTCCCCTAAAAACAGTCACAGAAGAGACATGCCCTGGGGAACTGATGGATATTTAGACTTGACCTCTGTTAGTCTTTAAGACAGGAAGAAAAACAATTCAGCTATAAAGCAAAGTTGAATATTCTCATTATTACTGAACCGTGAGTTTTACAATGTGCCACCAAACAGCTGTGCTAATTATTCAATAGGAAAGAGGTTCGGGAGTGTTCAGCAAGCAGGTATTCAGGACACACTTCATTTAAATAGCAATAAAAACCAATTTAAGAAATAAGAGAAAAGGGCCCATGCTGTAGAGCCCATGAATCTCATTGGCTTTATCGTGAAAGTTTATTGTTTTTAATCCTAGTACAATCAGCTACCAGTTACACACAGTAAAAAACAAAACCAGCCACAAAGCAATGATGATAGTCTGTGACAGTGTACAGTGGAGGAAATACTCTGTTGGAATCCTCCAGTGGATCCCCACCTGACTTCAGCAGTTAAGCTAACCCTCCCTCTCCAAATTAGTTTAAAAGAAAAATTAATGTCTTGCTTGGGTACAGCAAGATTCTAAAATTTCCTGGGGATACTGGAGAACTTTTAAAATGAAACTGGTAGAAACAAAACAAAATTGAACCGTGGAGACAAGAAGTTTCATGAGGCCTTGGCTTCAGGTCACCTCAAAGCGAACCACCTGGAAAGAAGAGAAACTGAGGTCACTCCAGGAATGGGGACACAGAAGACTCAGCAGACTTCAGTATCTATCCTAGCACAACTTCATCCTCCTCAAGAACACAGAATCCAAAGTCTCTTACAAGGCTTACAAAAACCTGCTTTCTTTTCTAATATTCTTTATTGCCAATGTTAGTAGTAGTACATACTTACTTGTTCAGAACTAGAAAAATGATTTTTAGTAAAGCATGCTGTCCTCAATATTTTTGAAGCAACTACACAATAGGCTACTTACATAGCTGGGTACCCTTACCTTAGAGGACTAATGCTCCATTCAAAAACTAAGTCTCATATATATTTGGTTCGATTGAGGGCTTTTTCAGCCAGGTGACCACTTTCATCTGTGATCTTCTCCCAATCAGTCTGTCCGACCACAAAACCTATGGCCCTTTTCCTATCTGCATCCTTCTTTTCTTCTAGGTCTGCCCATCTCACCTAAAGAGAAAAAAGCATTAGTCTGGATTGTCTGAAAGGAGGGAGGAAACCCCAAAGGTGCCCACTTTGAATAATTTAGTGGGTAGATTAACAGACTTAAAATTACAAGTAAAAAAAAAAAAAAAAAAACTCTACCATAGTGATCTTCTCAAAATACCTTCGTGTGATGCTCATCTGCTTCAAACTTTCTCTAACTATAAGACAAAGCCCTACCACTAAGGCCCTCTTGCTGTGTCCTGTCAGCTCCATGGCATTTTGACATGAGCAATACACTTTCTTCTAGTTCTCACTTTACAGCTCTGAGCCCTGTCTACCTAGCATCAATCTAGACATCCTTCCCCACTTTATCCACTGCAATTAACCATTACTTCCCTAGGTTTGTCTGGAGTTTAACATACCTATTTTTGAATTTCCATATCGCAGGATGGCTATCCATTTATAGAAACATATACTATATATGAACAACTTAAACTTTATCTCTGTACAATAACTATTTCTTGAAATTTAATCAGAGAAAAAAAACCAGTGGGCTAGTAATGCCATTTTCATTCATAAACTACCAGAGATCATTGCTTCAAATGTTATTATATCATGATTTCAACTGCAGATATATGGGTTCAGGAATGTCCCCTATTGGTACTTAAAAAAAAAGGTAGATTTATAAGTTGTTAAAATACATGCATATATCTCATATTCTGTCAGAGCAAAAATATTTAAGATTATGATACTGTTACTTGTATTGCACACATAGTACCAAAGCATATACTATATTTTAATATACTGTATTTTAAATATAGTTTGTGATTTATTATGTCCCAAATACAGAGCACTGGAACTCTGTGCTCTTTACACTGGACACGGAAATGCATTACTACTTTAAGGCACACTGAGTTTCCTTTCTGACATTTGCAAGACTGACGGAAATGACTAGGCTTCTAACATCTGCTCAGAGGGAAGATGGAGTAATAGCAGGGAAGCGGGTTAGCACTTGAGTCTTTTTTAAAAATGATTTATGTATTTTTATTTTATGTGCATTGGTGTTTTCCCTGCATGTATATCTGTGTAAGGGTATTGGATCCCCTGGAGCTGGAGTTAAACAGACAGTTGTGAGCTGCCATGTGGGTGCTGGGAATTGAATACAGGTCCTCTAGAAGAGCAGCCAGTGCTCTTAACTGTTGAACCATCTCTCCAGGCCATAACATTTGACTCATTTTTATTTCCACTTTTGTTGTGCATGTATGCACAAGTGTGGTACGTGTGCATACATGTGCACTGGTGTACACATACCTGTGAGTATGTGGGCTAGCAGGTGATCTCTGGTGTTTCCTCTATTGCTCTCCACCTTATATATTAAGGCAGAATCTCAGACTTGCACCGAGAGATCTAAGAGTCCATCAGCACAGTTAGCCAGCTTGCTCTGAGATTCCTTGTCCTCATATGCTGGGATTACAGGCAGGCCACCACACTCACCTGACTTCCGGTCCTCATACTTGTATGGCAAGCCTTTTACTCACCAAGCCATCTCCCTAGTCCCACACTTGATTCTTAACTAGTTTATTCTTGAGCCAAATATGAGTGACCTGGGAATACACATTATGGTTGCACCAAATAACATGCTCCAATGTGGAAGCAGTTTCATCAGGTTTTAATAGGCATAGAACAAAAGTAAATTATGAATTTTTCAGATACTGGTGGGAATTAACTGTAGAATATTTAACAAATATGGCTTTCTCCTCCTCCCTGAGAACTTCAAACACCCATGAAGATATTTCTCTTCTTTTTTGGTAGTACTGGAGATTGAACCCAGGGCCCACTACATGTTAGGTAAGTCTCTTATTATTGAGAATTATGTCCAAAAAATACGTACTATGAGTAACTCATACATACTCTTAGTTTTGTTTAGGATCAAGGGCACACATTTTATTGTGACGTTATTAGTGTTAAGGACAGACAGGCAGACATTCAGTGACCACTGAACAAGAAAAGGTTAACTCAGCTCACAGTAAATGTAAATACCCAGAGCATCCTCAATAGTTAAGTACAGAGTAACTGTACCCAGCTACTTAAAAAACATTCTTCTACAGATTTATTTGTTTTCCATGCTGTGTATGAGTGTCTTGCCTATGCACTTCATGCGTGCAATATCCCTGGCCAGAAGAGGGCATCAGATTCCCTGGAACTGGAATTAAGACAGTTCTAAGTTACTATGCGGATGCTGGGAACCCAACCTGGGTCCTCTTCAAGAGCAGCAAGGGCTCTTAACTGCTGAGCCATCCCTCCAGCCCTACATTTTTGAAGCTGGATTTTAGACTCTAAAACTTTAAAAGTTAGATAAAATGTAATTTTTATTTGTTTCTGCCTTGAGTTCCTGCCCTGACTTCCTTCAATGATGGAGTGTGACCTGAGAGTTGTAAGAGGAAAGTTCCGCCCTTTCTTGCCCAAATTGCTTTTGTCTGTGGTATTTTAACACAGCATTAGATATACTAACTAGATAGTGGGTGGCTTCTGGAGCCTATGTAAAGGTGAAAGAACAGAACCAAGTCCACAAACTTGTTTTCTGATCTAGACGCACACACACATGTACACACAGAGTGGCATGTATACATATACATGACACACAGACATAATCAAATTAAAAAATGAAACACTGATTTAGCATCAATGACTGATTTTTTAAAAAATCTTTTTATCGCTGAGGGTGGTGGATTTCTGGGTTTGAGGCCATCTTGGTCTAGAGTGAGTTCCAGAACAGTCAGGGCTACACAGAGAAACCTTGTCTTGAAAAACCCAAACCAAACCAAACCGAACCGAACAAACAAAAAAGGCAGAAAACTTATCATTATTATCAGTGCTCGTGTGAAAGCATGAACGCATGCAGAGGCATTCACAAGTCCCAGCATGTAAGTGAGGGCCAGAGGACAACGTGTGCGTTTCGTCATTCCTCTTCCACGCTGGGTTCTGGGGATCAAACCCAGGTCACCAGGCTTGCATCACTGGATGGCTGTCTTGATGGTCAATGACTGGGATTGTTTTGTTTCCCCACTTCAGTTTTTTTGAGTCAGGGTTTCTCTGTGTAACTGCCCTGGCTGTCCTAGAACTCACTCTGTAGATCCACCTGCCTCTGCCTCCCAAGGCGTGAGCCACCACTGCCTGGCTATGACCACAATTTTTAAAGAGAAAAGTTAATACTATGAAACTACTGTATTTCACACATATCTCTAATGAAACATCCACTTAATGTTGGCTATTGATTATTAGACATTCACAGACCTTACAAGTTTCAGAATGAATAAATGAATATGAAAATACAAAAAATAAATTATAAGGCAGAAAAACAACTTCGGCCAGAAATGGTTTCTTAAATGTCCGACTTCCTTCTAATTTTCCTGAAGGTACTTTTAAGATTTACACCACCATGTCTTTTTTTTGGGGGGAGGGGGCATTTAACTGTAAAAAAAAATTGTACTAGGTGAGAGGGCAGGTGGGATGGGGATGTGAGGATGGAGGTGTGGAGGATGTACTGAAAACAGAAAATCACACAGAAAATTTTGATTAACACTCAAAGGTTTGAGGGACATGTGTTTCATTCATTGCCAATCACATACTTCTAAGAAAGTAAAATTACTTGAAGATCAATCACTTTCTAGCTCTTTAAAGTTGTACTACATACTGCCTCTTGAATACTGCCTATTTTATGTGTGAGGAAATACAATTTCTGCTAAGACCAACAATTATAAACAGTAATTTTTAAAATTTTATTCATTTATTTATGATACTAGGGATAAACCCAGAACCTGACATACAAGGCAAATGTTTAAACACTGAGTTATACTCCCAGCACAAATCACATTTTAAAGCCTAGTCATTTAGGTACATTTCTAATGTGACTCATTCTACAGAATCACCTTTTGAAGACAGTCACAGCGATTTGAGTAAAAAGAGAGAAAAATCACTCCCATTTCCAATTACTCACTGTCCCACCAGAACTGTAACTCACAGGTAACGTCCCAAGGACAGCCATTCCTGCTGTTCTCTGTGTTTGGAGAGACTGGGTCCCACTCTGCAGCCCAGGCTGGTCTCAAATCATGGACAATCTTCCTGCCTTTATCCATTCCCAAGGTGCCAAGATTGCAGAGATCCACCACCATGCCTAACTTGAGCCAATTCTACTTTGGTTGGCCTCAGTCTTACGTCCTCACATGTGGCTGGGCATAGGTGAAGGCCATTAATGGGATTCCCCTTTCCCATCCCCTCAAACCACACAGACAAGAGGGAGTTTACCGTTTATCTGCAGTATTTGAACTTTTTTAGTTCCCAAGATAGAGCTAACTTGGAACTCACTATGTAGACCAGGCTGCCTCAAGCTCACAGAAATTCACCTGCCTCTGCCTCCTAGTGATGGGATTAAAGGTGCACCATCATACCTCACTTGTCTGCAGTATATCAATAAGCTTTGAAATATGGATTCTTTGAAATGACAGACACCAAGACAATAATCTACTAATATTTTTATCTCATACTACAATATTGTCTTAATATTTAAACACTAAGAAAATTAATTTAAAAGAAATACAAAGAGGGCTTAGAGAGCTAACTCAGGAGGTAAGAGCACTTGCTGCTCTTACAGAGAAACCAGATTTGATCTTGCAAATATAGTGCAGCTTATATATATATATCTGTAACTCCACTTCCAGGAGAGCCGATATTCCTTCTGGTCTCTGCAGGTACCAGGCATGCATATGGTATATATAATATACATGTAGGTTAACCATACCAATAAAATAAAAATAAATAAACTTTCAAAAATTGACTCATCTGTACTGAACAGGGTAGCACCTGTAATTGTAGCGCTTTTTGTTTTTACTGGGAACTAGAGACTGAACTTGGGTCCGCATACTTGCATGACAAGCACTTTATTAAAGGACAGCCATTTCTCCGTCCCAACTTCCTAAAATCCAAATGCTATTTGGATGAGCCTTCCTGTTTCAGTAGTCTCTTACCCTCTTCTTCCCGGGCTCGGAAGCACGAGTTTCATAGTCATCAGGGAGCTGAAGGTAATCCTCCATTCTGCTGGCTATCGCCTCCCAGTCACGTTTCCGTTTAGTGCCAGTCCTCAAGCCATCCAACTTGTCTGAGGGACAAACACAGAGCCACAGCATTAGGAGTGTGTGAATCTGTACACAACACACAAAGGAAAAGGAGGGCTGGATTGTCTCCAATGGGCACATCCACATTTTTCAAGGCAGCATCATTTTCAGATCCAAACTATCTTCTTGGCTAAGAAAATACCAAATTTTATGTGATTCTCACAGTCTGTTTGGTGTTTGTCTTGGATAATATTTATACTTCGATGGTTTTAGCAATAAATATGGGTGAGGCAAGTAAAGACCCTCCCATCCTCCCACTCTCAGAAAAAAAAAAAATCACACTTCAGCTCTCATGTTCCAAAAAGAAAAACAAAACAAACAAACAAACAAACAAAAAACAGGTCTCTTTAAAAAACAATTATTGCTTTTTAAACACAGTGTTAATACAACTCAGTTGATCTACAATGATGTGTGATACTGTATCATATGAAAATCAGATAGCAACAAGATCATGTTTAAGGATGTGTTTTGATTATGATTTTTGGCTAAGAGCACTCATGAGTTAATATTTATGAGTAAGACAACTATATGAGACCTCCTCTTTCTTTGCATATACTGTTAAGTACTATTGACCACCCTTGTACTTTGAGTGTACTGTAAAGTACTGTTAACCACTTTGTACTTTGAGTACACTGTAAAGTACTGCTGACCACCTTTGTACTTTGAGTATACTGTAAAGTACTGTTAACCACTTTGTACTTTGAGTACACTGTAAAGTACTGCTGACCACCTTTGTACTTTGAGTATACTGTAAAGTACTGTGGACTCACCATGCTAAAGACTGGTATGTCAGCCCAAGTGACCAGATCTGGTATTTCTTTCTTAATTTTAAATCTGAAAGGAGCTGGTCTCCCAATAGCTCACAATTATCAAATAAACAGCACATCCAGGAATTATGAGAGATGAGGTTAGGTGTATTAAATAACACACAATGAAAATGTGGTGTCTTTTTTATTGTTAATACTGATTCTGATACAAATGTGGAATATTATAAGTTATATACATTTGAGCTCCAGTAAAGCGCCTGCATCCTCTGAAGTTATCTAAACACACTATTGTTAAAGTGGGCTAATAAAGGAAAGCTTAACTGCTTCAGAAACACGTAACAAGCATTCACCCCATAAGGATGCAGAATGTGGACACTAGAGGTCTTTAAGGCACCCGTTGGAGAGAGTTTGACATGGCACGTGCCGTGGAAGCAGTGGTGAGGGGAAAAGTTACGCTTTCTCATGTACAAACTCCACACACAACTAACTGGACACAATCTTTACGAAGCCACAAAGACTTTGCATAATTGGCAAAGGGTTTAGTTCTCATACTCTTCCCTCACAAAAGCAATTAGCATTGAAAACTCAGTAATGTAAATGACAACAGTTTACAAAACTAAGAAAATTGTTTCAACAAAATTTCCCCGAGATAGGCTCCCCAGAACCAATCTTCTACCCCTTCTGTTGATAAAATGCTGTACCAAACAGCTCTACAGACGGCCATACTATACAGAACCCTTGGCTACATAGGGACACAATGCATGGTACCAGATAACCCATGACGTCCCGTAAGTAGTAAAATGGACTTTAGTTCAAGACCTTAGACATGCAGTGTCTTACCAGAGAGTAGGAAGCTCCAGTATACTCAAATAAATTTCAAGGATTTCCAAACTCAGAACCACTGATTTTCATGAACACACTCTGAAGGGAAAGTTTCACATTTCAATTCTAACAAGAGAGCACGAAACGGCCAGGCAGTGCTGCAGAAAGGCAGGTGGAAACTGCTAGACTATTTCCTTGTCCACTAGGTAATGCCAGGAGGTGTAGATCATGTGTTCTGTATTTGCAACCCGAAGCCCCGAAGCCTGCATTTCTAGTCAGAGCACCCTTATTTGAAGTATTTGATTTGAAATTTTATTGTGCAAGCATGTTTAAAGTTTCTTTTGAGTGCTGAAGAAAGGCTGAACACTCATCCACACGAATACTAGAATCCCAAACACTTGGGTGGCATACAATAAGGGAAGAGGAATCTGAATGCTGGTTACAGAAGAAAGGCAGGTGGCCCAATCCACTCACACATTAGAGGCCTGGGTTGCAAAAGATGAAGTTTTAAAAGGATGAAGTTTTGATCCAACTTGGCTGGTTACAGAATTTACCACATCTTTAAAACACTGTATGCTACTACAGCACAACAGAAAAACTCCAGAGACACATCTATGTATCTCCTAAATGTAAATGGTGTCTGAAAATTTGTCCCAGGTGAACATATAAGAGCTCTGTGCCTATGCAAGCAACAATTACGTCTTAACTGTGAAAGATGATTCAGTCTGTCTGATGAGTAGAAGGCTAAAGTTCAACTCCTAAGTACAGACAAGTGACACGAAGATGACAAAACAGTGCTTCATAAGGAGAAACCTATTAGATGACAACAGTCTCCAATATTCTAAGTCATACAAGTGTGAGAAACTGAAACCACATCACTGGACTTGAAGGAGCTTCAATACTAAACCCAGCAGATGTGTGTAAAACCCAGCTCTTGTATTACCACGTCTATCTCCCAGTTAGGAAAGAGCTGGTCAGGTAGCTGTCAATCACATGTAATACCATGCCAGATACAGCTCAGGCCAGTAACTGTTTTAAATTGATGCTGCTTCCGATTTAACAGACACAAGCTGACCTGTACATTAAGCACAAATCAAGATTCTGCAATGAATTCTGGTCAGTTGTTTGGAAGAGTACAGAAGTATTTTCTTACTGGAAGACTCATCTATGAACCAAACCCCTCAGCTCCAGTTTTCAGATTTTTCAACTCAATATGCAATACAGGTAAAGCTTATTATGCTTCTACCTCAGCATAATCATGTTGCTAAGAGAAATTTAAGAATGTTGGTAGAGTACTCAGGAAAGTAAACTGAGTCTGGTAACCAAACATTAAATTTGATGAGATATGAAAGGCAACACAAATAGGCTAATTCTCAGATGATCCTCATGAGTTAGAAGAGAATTTTCAATTGGCCCAATGGGCCAATCTCAAAGGAGTAAACACTTTGATAAAGCTTACACTCAATTTTCCTTCTTCTGAGGCTGCATTAACTTTCAAGACAATCCAGTGGTGCCAGATGCCAGGTCCTTAGACGAAACATCATTGTCACTCCTTTTATATCAAGTAAAAATTTCCCTGTCTAGATTCATTACCAGACTATTTGTGCCATTACTGAAAAGATTTATGAGAAATTCATTTCTTTAATTTACTGTGTAATGTCTTTAAAACTGACACACTGTATAAGACATATTTCTGAGAAATAAATAATAGGCAAGTCATATTTCTCAGAAATCAATACAAACATTAATAACATTTTTCTCGAATAGTCATCATGGCTATGTTCCATTTTCTTTTCTCCTCTAAAACTAGAAAGGAAAATAGAAAATGGGATGGCTCGTTTTTTTTTAAAAAGGACAAGCCCAGATCATGTATTATATAACACCTCAGAAGAACGTTTGCTAAACTGTGTGTCATTCTTACAATCCCCTTATTTTTATGATCAGCACTCTTTGCCACCGAAGCCCAGAGTCCACCACTAAAGCACCAGCAGAAACAAACGCTCTTCTAGTCTTACAGGGTACTCGAAAGGACAGCGCTTAAACAGGGTTAACCTAATTCAAAAGAACCTAATTCAAAAGAAGCAAAATTAAGACATCCCTTTAAAAAAGTAAGCTGTGGTTACTATTTTCTTAAATATTTAGCTGCATTTAAGCAAAAAAGTGCTTATGGTATGTGTAAGGAGAGAGCTGATTACTGTTAAATTTCTCAGAGGAAAGATTTGTAGAAGAATATGCCAATAAACTACAATTTTCACTTGACACATGCTAAAATTATTTTTAGATTTTATAGCAAGCACCTATTGCAATAAAACAATACTACTACAGTCTGTGAGCTTATCTTTAAGATACAACCTAGTAAAAACCAATTGCTATCTCTAACCCAAGTGAGCCATGCAAGTCTGTGTACAATTTACTCACCTTTGATGCAAAGGTCACATGACCTAAGCAGCAAAAGTGCTGAGTGGCCAAACTACATCTAGGGACTTAGGATGCTGAGATGGTTGCTTGGTTCTGGAGTAACAGTACATCACGGAGAGAAAAACTGAGAGTCACCTTTCCTAATCAGTTAAGTCCCCGCATGGTTCCTTACATTTGTATTGACGCACCTTAATTGACATGTTAAATTGGTCTCTTTAAGTTGTTTTACAGTATCACACTAAAATACCGAAGGAATCCATTTAATACATACAATTTTTTTTACTTGACTAAATCAGGCAACTCTAAGGTTTGATTTAAACAATCATTTAAACCAGTTTACCTTGTAACTTGGTATTAAAAACAGCCTGAAGGAAAATTTAAACGGAGTCTCCTTAAATATTTCAATTATGTATTTACTTCCCTCAACACAGAAACTCAAATTTATTACACAAGATATCTTCTTTTTAATTACTTTTTAAAACTCTAATATTTATTAGAATTATTACTAAAATACAAACAAGCTCAACTTTGGGCTATAGGCAAATATTCTTCTAAAAAAGAAATGTTAGGAGCACATTTCTGATTAATACTAAAAAATGTTAGAAGTGACGTATGTTATTATGCCTATCAAATATTTCTAGTTATTCTAAACACTTCCAATGATATCAAAGCATTTTTTTTGGGGGGGGGGGTGAAAAACATCCTTTTTTACTCTGTCACAGCAGTCAAGGCAAAGCTAGTGAAATGACTGAAGGTGTGAGCACAAGTTTCTGGCCCTTTACTCCGTGCAGTGCAGAGCTCTATGACCATGACCATCAGGTATCACATATAAAAACAGGAAAAAGGAAATACCCACCTAGCTTTGCCTCAGAAGTGTCCATCTCCCATTTGCTTTTCGGAATGTAACCCTAAATCGTACACAGAGAGAAGCTCGAAGGGTTAGAAAGAGACACATACATGCATAACACGTTTGAATTGGAAAAGCATTAAAACTGGGAATGGATTCAGTTTCCACTCACTAGTTATAAATATATCCTTATGGAAAACACAACTTGATTATCCTTGAAGAAAGTTAAGTGACCAAATTCACCAAACTTCACTGCACATTTCAGAGCAGTCACCAGGACAGGATCATGAAGGCACTTTGAGGCAGGTACAGTTGAGCACTCAACTGTAGCCTCCATTCCAGATGGACAGCAATTATGGCAAGAATGTACAGCTAGTTACTCAGCCAGGATCAGTATCATTCAGAAAATTTATAAGCTAGCTAGGTTACTTTCTAAGTACAACTGCTATTCTCAAGTAATTGAAGCCATGATGTCCAAGAGTATTCTTCAAGACAGTCACTTGATATTCCAGTGTCATTTTAAGTACTTGGGAAAGGAAAACTGGTATTTGAACCCAACTACCCCATTGTGGTTCACACTCATTTTGAAAATGACTCAATCCATGTACCAGTTAGATCTTACAAAGGCTAAGTTTATTGAATCAACCAGAGCAGCTCTCTTTCACCAGATGAAAATGAAAGTATTTCTGATAGCTTCTAATATTACGTTTTACTGTTAATGTGATAAACCAGATATTACCACAGGCAATTTATAGCTTACATAAGGTAACTGAGTAACTTATTTTAAACAAACTCGCCAAACATTTCCCAATGTCCCAGGGTGTCTACAACTACGTAGTAATCCCCTCCGTTTATCCCATGTCATTTATCACGAATCCCCTTTTTCTTTATTTGGACTGTGGTTTCGATTAGATCCTATTATACAGAAATGTTAATATTAGGACCTAGAGAACAAGACAAATTCATCAAAGGTATTTGTCTTTACGAGTCATCTCTGCTGTTGAGAATGTTCAAGGTCATAGAGCAGACTGCCACACAGCTGCCTTGGAAACACAGTGGAGACATCGTAACAATCTCTACAGGAGAGTTCACTTGAGCATCTTACTCCAGGAAACCTTTGCATTTATACATTGCTAGTCTTTATGCAGAACTAGGAATTACTAGGTAGTATTTCAAATTATAAATTATATCATCTTTTCCAAAAACACTTAGATCAAATCAAGAAAAAGCTGTGCTGATGTGATGGTGTTAAGTGTTAAATACTGAGGAAATTAGCACAAGTGTTATCTCAAAACCCACCTAAAGCCTTAGGCATCACTGGACTAGTGTACTTATAGACTCTGAATCATATGGACTAGGTTCGCAGAAGCACTAAAGGCAGGACTCTATCTTACCAGTAATCCCTAATGATTTTTCTACCTAAGAAAAGCTTGGGATTTCATCCAGTACGGAACTGAGAACTCCGTTAAAAGTGGTCTGAATGACACGAAACCCACTCACGTCACCTTGGTTAATATTCGTCAGTAATCTTTTACCCTTGGATTAGATTCCAAGAGTGAAAGAGCTGGATTCTGCTATGTGAATGGGTTAAAGAATCTTTAGATTAAAGTGAAGAAGTATACTCATTCCCCCTGCTGGAACCATCCTGGTCATCCTTAAACCTGTCATCCTTTAGCTTATTAAAGTGGCAGGCCACATGGAAACAAAAGAGAGTCCAGCAGAGTATAATTTTAAGGCTTCCTTACCAGTTCTCTGATGGAAAACTAGTGTTACAGTGTGTTTCCCTTTAAAAACTAACTGTAGGCTTAATTAAAAGCTCCAAGTTGACTACATTTAAGCAAGCGAGAGGAAGCATATCCTGGAGTAAAACTACCACAAAAGAAGGAGCTTCCAAAAGCTAATAACACTGTGGATTTCTCAATCACTTTCTAGTACAGGCTACAAGTAGCTAGTGAAATTATTAACTGTTATCCAGAACAGTGTAGATCTTCAAGTAAATTTTCTGCTCACATTTTAGAGTATGTATGTCAAAATGCAACCTGATTAAGAAAAATAAGACTATTAAAAAAGATACTGAGACTCAATTACCATTAACTTTAAAGCTTATTTTTTAATACACATTTAAAAAAATCTAGGAATGTAGAGGTCGACACCAATGCTATATAAACACAGATTCTATCAAGAGTCATCTACGTCACACATGGTTTGAAGAGACCACTCCTTGTAGACTATGTTTTAGGGGACAGGAATCAGGGATCTCTGTTTGTACATTTTCATTAAGAGAAGTAGGAGAAGCAACTTAGCAAGAGCTGAAATGTCAAATAAAGCAGGTAATATCATGGATTTAAAAGCAATACTCTCCAAAGGCATTGTTAATCTCCGTACCTCAGTAGCCAACACTAAAATGTCAGTAATTTTATAGGTTTCATTTCTTGAGTGACAGGGTAAGGCAAACATCTCCAGAGGTGTAATCAGAAGCATTTACAAGAGGTACACAGAACTTTAAACTCACATTATTTGCTCATCAGCCTTGGTATTCCATTGCCTACACAGTCATTTTGCCATCACTTAACAAGACAAAACAAGAACAAATCCAGCAGCCAGTGGCAGCCCTTCGCCTCTTCATTCAATAAGTTCTTCTGCCTCAGGGGACAGAACCCAATTTTGAGATCTTATAGCAAAGAAGAGACAAGTATACATATACTGGGTAGGCTATTCCACATACCTGCTGGAATGGGAAAAATGCCCTTTCATATGTCATTTACTTTCTTGAAAAGCATACTCTCTTACAACCACCCACGGCTAGATGAGTACAAAGATGAGTTTCTTAGTACTCTGTTAAATTTTTCTTTTAACAACACAGAGCTTTTTTGGACTAGGGAAAAATGAAAAGAATCCAAAGTCTCCATAAAGATGGTTATGGAAACTTTTACTGTAAAAAGCGTGTATCAACACTAGTAATCTAACTACAGATCTGAATATAAACACTCCTTAAGAATAACAAAGAGACACTTTGCTCAAAGTGGTTGGTCTGTCTCCTACCAGTTCGCTTTCCTCTTCTTCTGCATCTTTCTTTTCATCCTTCTGTTCTTCAATATTTGCATCAAAATCTTCCATCTCTACCTACAACACACCAATAATCATTTTCTAAAAAGGATGCATTAGCATTTAAGAAAATGTTGATTCACTAAGATCTGCAATAAGTCCAAGGCAGCCACAGGTTTTCCTCTGTCACATACCATGTGAATTCTAACACCCTGAGCTTTGAAGTGGGACTAAAAGAAAACAGAAAGATATTCATGGAATTTTCATCTTTATTCCTGCAAAGTTAGGCAAAATCTTTTACTCCAAGTAGATGGGTCACACGTTTTTAATACTCAAAGAGATTATAGACTTTTAAAAACTTTTCTTTTGTTTTGTTTTTTCGAGACAGGGTTTCTCTGTCTAACAGTCCTGGCTGTCCTAGAACTTACTTTGTAGACAGGCTGGCCTCGAACTCACTGAAATCCGCCTGCCTCTGCTTCCTAAGTGCTGGGATTAAAGGCGTGCGCCACTGATGCCTGGCGACTTTTAAAAACTATTTTTTTTGAGGAGGTGAGGGGGGTTTCGAGATAGGGTTTCTCTGTGTAGCTTTGCGCCTGTCCTGGAACTTACTTTGTAGGCAGGCTGGCCTCGAACTCACTGAAATCCGCCTGCCTCTGCCTCCCGAGTGCTGGGATTAAAGGTGTGCGCCACCACCGCCCAGGGAATTTTAAAAACTTTTAACACGTATTTCTCTAGTCAAATTTCCAAAGAGGAGAAACGGTGGGGAGGACACTAACAAACGAGAGAGCACGGAGCTGTGAGACGCACTTAGAGGTAAAGGACGGAAGGACAGACTAAAGGATGGAAGGACAGACTAAAGGATGGAAGGGCAGACTAAAGGATGGAAGGACAGACTAAGGTACCGGTGGGAACCAGCAAAGCTGGCGTAGGAAGAACAACAGGTTACTGTTTCCAGCAGGGTGGTTCCTCCGAGAGGACAGAGGCTACTAGAAGAGGAGCATAGCCAGGAATTCTGGCTACACCAACATGGCATGTTTTGGGGAGACTTCAGAAAATAATCACAGAAAGAATTTAAAGCACTCCATTCAAAACTGTTAACTCTTTTTTTCTTTTTTTGGACAGGATCTGGCTCTGTAGACCAGGCTGGCCTCAAACTAAGTGCTGGGATTAAAAGTATGTGCCATCAGGCCTCATCAAAATTGTTACTTTTAAGGTAGTGATATAGCACATGCAAGTCTTTATAAGGTACATAAGAGGCAATCTAAGAATTTAGTATGGGCATAAACTGGCAATCTCAGAAATAGGTTGTTTATATGTGCAAAGTAAAAACTGAGCTAAGGCTGGGCAGTGGTGGTGCACGCCTTTAATTCCAGCACTTGGGAGGCAGAGGCAGGTGGATCTCTGAGTTTGAGGCCAGCCTGATCTACAGAGTGAGTTTCAGCACAGCCAGGGCTACATAGAGAAACCATGTCTTGAAAAACAAACAAAAACAAAAACAAAAAACAAACAAAAAACTGAGCTAAGGATAGAGCCCTAAGTGATTTCTTAAGATCTGAAAAGGATGAGTTGGAAAAAAGACTGTGCTGAGATGATACAGAGATAACTGAAAGCCAGAATATGGACTCATGAAAGCCAAGGGGAAAAAAAAAAAAAAAAAAAAAAAAAAGAGTATGGTTTTAGAAGGTGGCATGATCAACTCTATCACATGTGGCTATAAATTTGGGCAACAGGAGAGTGTCTGCTTCCAAGCCACAGATAAAAACAGCACCATTCAAAGAACAAGGTCAGGGGTTGGGGATTTAGCTCAGTGGTAGAGCGCTTGCCTAGCAAGTGCAAGGTCCTGGGTTCGGTCCTCAGCTCCAACAAAAAAAAAAAAAAAAAAAAAAGAACAAGGTCAAACAAAACAGAAGTGTATAAGTGACTGAGACAGAAATTCTCTCCTTTCATGATGAAGACTTGCTTCCACCCAACTAATCACTACCATTAAGAGTTAGCAATGAGTGAAAATGTGTTGGAGAAAAAGAAATTAACAGACACTTATAGATTACTTATTACAAATGGGAAAAAGTAGAAAAACTCACTAGATATGACCCTGGTGCCAAGGTTTAGACCAATGCCTAAATCACAATGAGGTAAACTGACATCTCAAAGGATATGAACCAAATGTGATATACTGAGAACACATAAGTCGTGTGGCATTCCTGCCAAAGTTTTGTTCATTTTTACACACTGATTTATTCATTCACTTGTGTGTGAACACACGCATGTGCCCACTGCCCTGGCGCACAGCAGGATGTCAGCAATTTGCAGAGTTAGTCCCCTACCATGCCTTTACCCACTCAGCCATCTCCCCTGCTACTTAATTTAAACCTGAACTAATAGGAACAGACAACCCAAACTGATGGGCACTCAACGGAACAACTGGTCTATATGCACAAAAATTCTGGTGTTTTTTTTTTTTTTTTTTTTTTATGGTAGGCTAAGAAATTACTTTTTATAATATAAGTGTGAATCTGGGATCTTCTTTTAACTTTTTTTTAAATGTGTATGGGTGATTTACCCACATATATGTCTGTGTATCACCTGTGTACACTGAGAAGACCAAAAGAGGGTGTAGGATCCCCTAGGACTAGAGTTGTAGATGGCTGTAAGCCACCACATGGGTACCGGGAATTCAACCTGTATCCTCTAGAAGAGCAGCCAGTGCTCTTAGCCACTGAGGCATCTCTCCAGGCCCTACAATATTAAAACAAACAAACAAACAAACAAACAAACAAACAAATAAATAGAAACAGCAGGCATACGTGTGTGTATGCTTCAATGTGTGAGAGACTTGTGTGTGTGTGTGTTCATGTGTGCAGGTCAGAATTTATGGCAGGTGTCTTCCTCTGTTCTCTATTTTTTTTCCCCTTTCTTTGTTTGTTTTTTCCAGATAGGGTTTCTCTGTGTAACCCTGCCATGGAACATGATCTACAGACCAGGCTGACCTCTGCCTCCACAGTGGCAGAGAATTAAAGGTGTATGACACCTTACTTTTTGAGATAGGGTTTCTCACTGAACCTAGAGCTTACCAATTTAGACTGGTTAGCCATTGAGCCCAGGGATGCCTGCCTCTGCCTGCCTGTCCCCCCTTTTCTTTCTCTCTCTCTCTCTCTCTCTCTCTCTCTCTCTCTCTCTCTCTCTCTGTCTCTCTGTCTCTGTCTCTGTCTCTCTCTGGTTTTTCGAGACAGGGTTTCTGTGTGTAACAGCCCTAGCTGTCCTGAAACTAGCTCTGCAGATCAGGCTGGCCTCGAACTCACAGAAACCCGCTTGCCTCTGCCTCTCAAGTGCTGGGATTAAAGGTGTGTACTACCATCACCCAGCCCCTAGGTATCTCTCTTATATTCCCCCTCCAAAGTACTGGGATTACAGGCAAGGGCCAATGTGTCCAGTGTGTATATGAGTGTTAGGAATCAAAATTCAGGTCATATGCTTTCATGGCAAGCACTTTACTAAATGAGCCATTTTTCCAATTATAAAAGGTTATAAAGGGGTTGGGGATTTAGCTCAGTGGTAGAGCGCTTGCCTAGCAAGCACAAGGCCCTGGGTTCAGTCTTCAGCTCCAGAAAAAGAAAAAAAGAAAAAAAAAGAAAAAAAAAAAAAGGTTATAAAAGCTGGGCATGGCGGTGCATGCCTTCTCTTGAGTTCAAGGCCAGCCTGATCTACAAAAGGAGTTCCACTCCAGATAGGGCCATACAATGGCCTTGTTTCAATCCATCCAAAAAGGTGCTAATAAGAACAGGACAGGTGATGAAATCTAACTATAGACTATTTTTAAGCTACCGCAAGGAAATTCAGAGGCTGAATTAAGGAACTGGCTGTGGGGTATTGCCTAGGAGCAAAGCAGAATTAAGTAAATTAAAAAAAAAAACAACTAATTTTAGGAAATTTATTTTACTTAATATAGTATCATATCAATGTTAACTTTTTTTTTCCTTCTTGGTTTTTTGAGACAGGGTCTCTCTATGTAGCTCTGACTGTACAGGAACTCACTTTGTAGACCAGGCTAACCTTGAACTCACAGAGATCTGCCTGCCTTTGCCTCCCAAGTACTGAGATTAAAGGTGTGTGCTATCAGCCTGGCTAATGTTAACTTTCTTAAATTTTATAATTAACTAAATATATTAGAGAATGTCCTTGTTCTTAGAAGATAGCCATCAACATACTTAGGGGTGATGGACTAAGGTTTTTCAACTTAACTCTCATATGATTCTACAGTAATGGTATATATAATAATGTTACTAAGTATTTATTAACAATTGGATTAGTTGAGATCATTCAAAGGTATATACGCGCTCTTACATTGCTCATGTAACTTTTCTGGAAGTTTAAAACTTTCAAAGTAAAGAAGGTGAAAAACGTGTTGCTTAATCTTAACTGCATTTGAGGCAAAGATGCACACTTACTTCTTCTATTGCAGCATCTTGTAGCAAGGAACGAATGTCTAGACGCATCATATGACGAGGTGCAGTTTCCCAGTGATCAGCCATCTATTGAGATATTCAGAAAGTTATCTCAGACAACTACTCCAATAAAGATCAGATCAGCTGACAAGATAAATGCAATTAATGCTACAACCTGAATAGGCTAGTGTCGAGAAGAGCTACGCAACCCCTTCCAGTTAAAATACAGAAAAGAGGCCAGGCCTTTAATTCCAGCACTCGGGAGGCAGAGGCAGGTGGATCTCTGCAAGTCTGAGGCCAGCCTGGTCTACAGAGCAAGTTCCAGGATGGGTTCCAAAAGCTACACAGAGAAACCCTGTCTCTAAAAACCAAACATAAACAAACAAACAAACAAATTTTAAAAATGCAGAAAAGAAAGCATTTATTGAAGCAGATAGAAAAGACATTCAGGAAAAAAAAGTGAAGTAAATGAGCTTAAGACAACACTGCTGATACTGAAAGAATGATGTTTGGGGTACTCCAGCACCCTAAGTTTCTGAAAAATTACCTTATTTATTTCTTTAAGCTTTCTTCCATGAATATTTCTCTTGCCACAAGTCTGGTTATCAACACTCATTTCAGCCAAATACACCTAAACAGAAATAAGTGATGAGTAGGTCGAGAGACATAAAACTCAAACTCAAAGTGCTTCAAAAGTTCTTTAAGACCATACCTCAAAACCCTTGGTTTTTGCTGCACTCCAAAACTGGTCAAAATGTCTAACTCTGTCATTGATAGCGTCCAGAATGATGAAAGGGAAAAAACCATCATCCAGAGTCTTTTTGAATGTTTTGAACATGCTGGTGCGGTAAGTCTCCTCCATCTCAGCTTCATATTCATATTCCATCACCTAAGATCCCACAGAAAAATGGGGGTTAGCAAAAGGAAGGAACCAGCCTCAGCTTGGTTAACACCGAGACAGGATGACTTTGCATCCTTCACACCTAAGTACCAAAGCTTGTGTCCAGAAGACAGGAAGTGATCATCTTCAAAAAAACCTGCATCTCAAGCCAGGTGTGGCAGTGAACACCTTGAATCCCAGCAGGTGATGCAGGCAGATCCTTGTGAGTTTGAGGCCAACCTGGTCTAACCTGGTCTACTAGGCAAATTCCAGGCCAGCCAGGGCTACACAGTTAAGACCCTGCCTCAAAAACAATAAACCAACCCTGTCTCAAAAAACAAAATAAACAAACAAAACTAACAACCCCATCTCTCCCTCAACCTATTTTCCTTAAAATCCCACCAACAGGTCTAGGAGAATTACATCATACCTTCTTTTTCACTTTCTTTCCAGAATCTGGATCTTTTTCTTCTTTTTCTACTTCAGTGATGAAATAATCATCTAGACTTAAAACCCTGGGTGCAGGTCCTCCAAATTCTACTTCCTTATCCTAAAAATACAACAGTCATGAAGATTTAAAAAAAAAAAAAAAAAAAGTGAACCAAATTGATGAACACACTAAAGTTTCCACTTGTGGCTAAATAAAAGTAAAATAAAAATTTCTGGTTGTTTTAAATCAACCAGATGCAAAATTATTTGTCTAAATGGATAAAAAAAACTTCTAAGGAAAAAATCTACTAAAGATCTATGGGCCTTTATAACTGATCAAATGGAAGATACTTGTATGAATAACATACTGCCCACTAACACAAGCAACTCACTTTTTCCTTTTTCTTTTTTTTTTTT
>CABHPR010121954.1:0-16452 GCA_902168415.1 Peromyscus melanophrys | reverse complement strand
AGAGAGAGAGAGAGAGAGAGAGAGAGAGAGAGAGAGAGAGAGAGAGAATGGGCATGTGCGTGTTAAGTACAGTTCCCTGTAGAGGCCAGAAGAGGGTGTTAGATCACCTGACGCTAAGTTACACTATCTTTATCATTTACTGACATCCATCTTCATAAATGCCTATCTCAGTCCTATTACTGCCTGTAGATATTGGAGATACACAGAGAACTTGCCAAATTCTAAAAGATGAGTTACATATTTTCAGGTTTGCTTCTAAGATTACAATTCTAAATCTTATTTTATTAGCTGGAAATATCCTCCAAGGGTATAACAAAACAGACCAATTTCTCCCAGGCATTCCAGATGGTTCTATGACTTCTTCATTGTAACCCCCATCATCAACAGTACAGCATTCGGTTGATGGAGGGTTCCCTCTGCTTTCATTATGCCAATACTGAAAACCTTGAAAGCAGTTTGTCTATACATCTCTCAAATCACAGGAAAACCTATCAGTGACAAAAAGGACAACTGTAAAGCTAGAGAAATTAAAAACAAAACGTTTGCACTTCAGACAGAAAGGGAATCTGCTGAGTCACTGAGTGTTTATAATAGCACACAGTTCACTTCCTGCTGTAATAATTTCTTCTGTAACTCAACAGCTCCCCCACAGATCCCCATCAAGTCTATGACTTCTCAAAAATGTTAACAATGCTGACTACTATAAAGGAAAGAGTGCTGCCTAAGCAAAATTAAACTAGAAGAATAGTCTATTTACACAGTTTGCTTTAGGGACACACAGTTGATAAAACTCTGTGTTTTTGTTACTCATAAAGACAGTCATGAGTTCTGCATTTTCCAATTATAACATGCTGTAGGTACCTCAAAACTTTATAATTTCCATCCTAAGGCCAGAAGACCCACATCCTGATGAATATATTAAAGTCCACTGAAAAATTAATGTAAGTATCAAGCAATCAAGTGATTACCAGAGCAGGTTCCAGAACTATTGAGGGGCCCGAAGGAAGTGAAAGGGCATAGAAAAATACAGAAAAAATTCCATTGGAACAGTTCAGCTCATTCACAAAGAGCATTCTCTTCCACTGTTAATCAGGGTCAAAATACTTTTTAGCATTGTGAAGGGCAATAATCTTTGCTACTCATTATATAGGAAAAACTGTTTACATAGATAAAGATATGAAGAAAGTATAGGTATTTTGCTTGGGGCTAGAAATATAATGCAGGGGTAGGATGCTTGCCTAGTATGTGTGGGGTCTTAGGTTCATTCAACAGCACTAAATATACACAAATGTATTTATATGTATATATTTATGTATATATATTTAGATGTGTATATTTAATTTGCTTACATGTTCACTGGAGTGAAAGTGAGTAAATGGAAGACTTTTGCTTTCTGCTCTAGCTAGAATTAAAGATAGTAATGGAGAATACAGACCCATAACAGGTAGTGCAGGACAGTAATTATGAATGCTGGTCTGAGTGTGAAACTTTGACTAATCTCTGTGAGATTAGGAACTGTATCTCTTCTGTACTTCTGTGCACATGCAGTGACTGGTGAAGTAGACATTTAGCTTGCAGCTGAACTCCATCCTGTTCTTCATTCCACCAGTATTCACTGTGGACTTATTAGATGCCAGTCACTCCAACAGGTGCTTTATGTGTACCACCTCCTTCCATCTTTACTTATCACCATCCCAGACATTTGTTTAAGATCTCAGAATAAGCCTGAGTTCAAATTCAGACCTGATTCCCATTTCAGGGCTTTTCACTTATGTCTCAGGTACCTCTTTCTATTGCTGTGAAAAGACACCATGTGACCTTAAAGGCAACTTACAAAAGAGTTTATTGGGGGCTTGGTTACAGTTTTGGAAGGTTAGTCAATGACCATCATGGCAGGGAGCATGGAAGCAGGTATGGCACTGGAGCAGTAGCTGAGAGCTTATATGTTAAAACAAAAACCACAAGTCAGAGAGATGGGATCTAACTGGGAATTTCATGGGCTTTTGAAACCTCAAAGCCCACCCTCAGCAATGACACACCTCCTCCAACAAGGCCACACTTCCTAATCCTTCCAAAATCAGTTCCATCCATCTAGGGACCAAGTATTCAAACATATGAGCTTATTGAGCCCATTCTCATTCAAACCACCACACCTACTGTGATACACAATAAAAATTTATGGTCAGGGTTAAAAGTGAGAGGTTGTGAAGCTGACATCCTATCAACTGCATGTAGTTTACACATTTTGCTTTGGTTATTTAGGAGGTTTGTGTGTGTGTGACAGACAGACAGAGAGACAGACAGAGAGAGATAGAGAAAGAGAGAGATGATAGACTGATAGACTGACAGACTCTTACCATTTATGTAGAAACCAGAGGCTGACTTTCAATGTCTTCTTTTGCTACTCCTCTCTACGTTGTGTTTTGAGAAGGGATCTCACACTGAACCCGGAGCTCATTGTTTCCGTTAAACTGTTGACCAGTAATCCTCCAGGATCTTCCTGTCTCCACACCCTCAGAGCTGGGGTGACAGGCATACACCTCCAAGTTTGGCTCTTATATGACTGCTGAGGATTTGAACTTTGGTCTTTGTGCTTACCCATCAATCACTTTACCTAATGAACCCCTTGACCAGGATTTTTATTTTTTTTTAATTAATCCACAAAAGACATTTTATGTAATGTCTAAATTTATAATTTTCTTCAAAAAAATCAAGAGCTGTATTAACAATATTCTTGCATGGCTGCAGCTGCTGGAGCTGAACAGCGGCTGCTTTGCAGATAGGAACCTGCTCCTCCTCAGGCTTGCTTTACTCACTTCCATTCTCCGGTCTCTAGGCACGTAGGCTAGCAATTCTTAGTACCATTATGCTTTCTCCCGAAATTGCCTCATGAATGCTAGTCTTTTGTGCCAGCCTACTGATGGTCTGTCAATCTCTCAAGCCTCCTTATCTACATTGTTCTAAGTTCCTGAAAGTTTAGTACTGCTTACTCCTTAGAGACTAAAGAATAATATTAAACTCCTTAACATGGCATTCTAGGCATTCTGTGCTTGATTTCAAATTACCTTTGCCATCACATTTTCCACATTTATTGAGTGAGTAGATTGTGGTTACCTTAAAAGGAGGGATTCCAGTGTCTTGCTATAGAATTCTGTGTTTGTGTGTGTGTGTGTGTGTGTGTGTGTGTGTGTGTGTGTGTGTGTGTTTAAATGTTTTTAACAATGGCTTGGATTGCCAATTATGATTTTCAAAGTTAATTCAAAGAAACAGGAATCTATAATTTATTTAAAATTGTCTCTCAGAGATATGTGCCCTAGTCCATTTACTGCTTAAAGAAGCCACTGGCAAGTACTGACTATTGACAACAAAAACATAATGGGATTGACAGTATTTTTTTTAAAAAAGATTCTTTTATTTTTATTTTTATTTTTTGTCTATGTGTTTTGCCCAAATGTATATACCATGTGTGTGCAGTGCCTGCAGAGGTCTGAAGAAGGCATTGGATCCCCTGCAACTGGAGTTGTCTATGAGTTGCTATGTAGGTGCTGGGAACTGAGCTTGGGGCCTCTGCAAGAGCAGCAAGTCCTCTTAATCTTTAAGCCATTGAGTCAGCCCCCTCGATGGTAGTTTTAAGATTACATATACAAGCTAAATATGGTGGCACAGTGCCTATAATCCAGCATTAGGAGGCTGAGGAAGGGGAATCCTGAGTTAAGCCCAGGCTGGACTGAACAGTGAGGGACCCTATCTCAAAATAAAGCAAAGCAAAACAAAACAAAACCAAAACCCACATACACACAAATCATAAAGATAAAGGAACTGATACTCTACTTTTTTGTGTGTGTGACCGAGTAAGTATTCCTAAAATATTTTTTGATATGGAATCTTGTTTTGTTTAATTTTTAAGATCAAGAGGAAAAACTGGAGATAAGTAAAAGATGTAAATGAACAGATGCAAATGTTTAAGTAAAATAAGATAAGATCTGTATTTTGAAACATGTCTTATTGCATAGCACTGGCACCTAAGGATATATTATACTGTAACCATGAACACTTTTTTTGCACACAAGAGATGTGGTAATTCTAAAATGTACTATCACATTCAAGTTTTAAAATATTAAAATAAAGGCACTCAAACTGAGCATATGGTTGTCTTAGTAACAAGTAATAGTAATTTTCTAAAATCTCAATCCTTTCTTAGGATTCAAATTCCACTCCTGTTGTGCTGATTTCTCATGATTATACTTCGGCATCTGCACACACTGACGTCAGCTTCAGTTAACTTTCTTGAATAGAAAAGAGAACAGGTTTTCACTTTGGTCAAGCATAGTGTCTTCAACTCGCCTTAACTTCCTCCCTTAAATAAATGACCTTGTTTTTTAAGAAAAGCAGCAAAGCACAAAAGTATACTTTCCCCACAGCTTTCCTTGTAACATAGCATTATCTTTACAAGGTAAAATCAAGTCATCAAATGTTTAATTGGGAAACTAATCACTTAGCAAATAGGTAAGAATTCTGGTCCAAAACAAATGTCTTCTTAATTTGAGAGAAACCCAAAATGCAAACAGTAGGCAGAAAAGATTTCAGAAAATGCATCCTAGGAAATGCTTGAGTAGAAACAAACTTCATTATTTGCTAATCTTGGAATTTTGAACTGCTATGTGTACTGTTATCTTGTAGAAAAATTTCTACAAAACTCACAGGTATTGGGATAAAGCAAGTAAAATTAGATTTTAACTATGAGGAAGAATATTAATGGTGACACAATAGTCTGAGTCACAGAAGGTATACAACTACACAATATTAGCGGCTATTGTAATATCAACTAATTTAACATGGAACCATTAGTTACCACTTCTATATATGGTGTTCTGCTTTCTAAAACTTCTAAGAAAGTGCTTGAAAATATCTGCTTGCACTAGTCAGTATTTCTTTTTTTAAAAAATAGTTTTATTTTATAATTAATTTAATTTTACATATCAGTCACGGATTCCCCTGTTCTCCCTCCTCCCACCCCCCACCCTTCCCCCCAATCCATCCCCCATTCCCTCCTCCTCTAAGGCAAGGTCTTCCCTGGGGAGTCAGCCCAGCCTGGTAGATTCAGTTGAGGCAGGTCCAGTCCCCTCCTCCCTTCAACAAGGCTGAGCAAAGTGTCTCAGCATAGGCCCTAGGTTCCAAAAAGCCAGCTCATACACCAAGGACAGGTCTCGGTTCCACTGCCTGGGGGCCTCCTAAACAGTTCAAGCTGATCAACTGTCTCACTTATCCAGAGGGCCTGGTCCAGTTCCATGGGGGCTCCTCAGCTATTGGTTCACAGTTCATGTGTTTCCACTAGTTTGGCTATTTGTCCCTGTGCTTTTTCCAATCATGGTCTCAATATCTCTTGTTCATATAAACCCTCCTCTCTCGCGCCAATTGGACTCCTGGAACTCTACCTGGGGCTTGGCCATGGATCTCTGTATCTGCTTCCATCAGTCACTGTATGAGAGTTCTATCATGACAGTTAGGGTGTTTGGCCATCCGATCACCAGAGTAGGTCAGCTCAGGCACTCTCTCAACCATTGCCAGTAGTCTATAGTGGACTGACTAAATACTAGTCAGTATTTCTTAAGCTGCACTCCAGTGAGAAGCTAATGGAATATCATTTAATTCATGCTAGTTCCCTTTCCCAAGTACACCAACAACAGTTTCATATTGATGATACCTGAGTATCACAACCTGGTCTCAAAGACCTACACAACATGTCATTTACTATACACTAATATTTTTATTTATCTACTGTTGCATGGAAATAACTGTTAGAATTCCTAGCCACTTCCCCAGCTACATGACTGCTCATGCACTGGCAAGATGTTAAGTGATCTCAGGGCTATGTCCTACGTAATCCGTGGGCAGCGTGATCTATGTGCATGTGTGGTGTAGCTACATAGGCCCATATGCACATGTGTGCGTGGGAGGTGGTGGGGGGACTATAAAAGCGGGTTCCACTTATCCCTCCCCTCTCTTTCTGCATGTTCATTCCCCATAGGCCTGTGCACACACCTTCTGTTCCCTTCCCTTAATAAACTCTTATAGTGGGTTTGTTGTACCTTGTGACTTTTCTCGCACAGTAAACAGCGCCACTTAATTAATAACATTGTGCCGCCTAATAAATAACAATAACTACCAAGATTTGGTGGTTTAAAAGGCAACAATTTGTTTATTTCTTACTAGTCACTAACTTCTCTTTTGGAATTTTAAACTTTTATCTGGAAAGTAACCTGCTCTAAGTTACTTTTGAATCTAAAATCTCAGGGTCCTCTCCCCCATGCTGTGGAGAGGACGCTTTCTACTGATGAGGTGTGTCCAATGTTGTCAGAATTCACACAAACATGAACAACAGACTCTTAGGGGTTTCAAAATTGAGCTTTGCTTGAAATGAAACCTTGTGTGTAAGCTCAATATCTGAAGAGAAACAAAGAGGTGGGTTGGGGTTAGGAAGTACTCTGTAAGGGCAGACTCCATCTTCTCCATGACCTTCCACTGAGTATCCCCTCCCCCACTTCTTGCTGTCTCAGATTTAGGAAGGAGACAGCACTGTTCTTAACTGCTCTTATTGTCAAGCACTCCTTTAATCTGCCACAGTCTTCTAAAAAGAAAATAAAGAATAAATAAAATTCCATGCTACTGTGGAATAAAGTAGTATCTGGCTTTGGTCCATAATTGTACTTCCTTTTTCAACATTTTCAGTTAATTTTTAATGGCAGTACATAATATATTAAAAGTTGATCTAATTAGTAACGCTGACTGTTACTCCAAGAAGGCACTGTGCAGCCTGCTCGAACCTTCCACTCCTCCCCCATAACGTGGCTCTTGTGTGCTGTCTCATTTGGTTTTCTTCCCATTTTGTTCTACAGAGTTTTCCAAGTTTCTGGCCTGTATTCCTTTCTCTTCTGTATTAGGTTTCTCTGCAGAAGTTTCTCAAATTTATGTTTTAAATTAGAGCTATCTCTGAAGTTAAAAATATGCAAATTCTATTTGTTTTCTCTATAAGTCCACAAAGTCCAAACTACAAATTGGCAGCTTACAGTTATTTTGTTTTGAATTTTATTATTAACAATCAATTAGAAAGTCCCTAACAGTAGATTTTCTTTTGAGGCAAGTTCTTGTTCATATTTAGTACAGAACGGGCTATAACTACCTCCATTTCCTGAGTGCTGTAACTGCAAGTATGCACAACTGTACTGACTGGTTGATTGTCAACACAAGATGGAAGATGTATGGAAAGAGGGATTCTAATCGAGAAAATGCCTCCAGGTGATTTGCCTGTGCAGAGGTCTGTGGTGCATGTTCTTAACTGATGACTGCTGTGGATGGTGCCACCCCCGGGTAGGTGGTCCTGGGGTGTGTAAGCAAGCACTCCTTGATGGCCTCTGCCATCAGTGCTCTTGGCTTCAGGTTCCTGCCTTGTTTAACTTCTGGGTCCTGCCTGACTCCTCTCAGTGACAGACTATAATGTGAAACTATAAACTGAAATAAACCCTTTCCTCCCCAAGTTGATTTTGGTCATGTTGTTTTATCACAGCGATAGAAACCCTAACTAAGACAGTTAAGCCTTTTGGTCTTCTGAAAAGCTGATGATCTGGCAACACTGTCCACACTGTTTTTTCTTGTGGTAGCATCCTTTGGAGGTTAGAGGGCAATTTGCCTATGTCAGTTTTCTCCTACCATGTGGGTTCTTGGAATTAAATTCATGCTGTGGAATAATCCTTCTGTATGCTGTGAATATATATTACTCTCATTGGTTAATAAAGAACTGACTGGCCGGTAACCAGGCAGGAAGTATAGACAGGACAGCCAAACTGAGAATGCTGGGAGGAAGAAGGGTGGAGTCAGAGGGCTGCTAGCCAGACACAGAATGAGTGGGGCACACAAAGTGGGGTAGAGGTAAAAGCAACATGGCAAAATGCAGATTAATAGAAATAGGTTAATTTAAGTAAGAGTGAAATAGAAACTATGTTCATAGGGTTACAATGAAGTTTATGATTTAGTGTTTAGCTGCAATGCTTGGCAGTAGGAAATAGTTGTTAATGTGCATTTACTATTTATAGCCACCGTCATCATCATCTCCATCCTTGCAGCACCATTCAGAGTGGGTAATTAATAAATTACTGATTACTGTCATGGCTTGTAGACATTGTGATCAGTGAGAAAGAAGCAGCTAGTGTATCTCTATGTGTATATTGTGATGATCACCAGTTGCATTAAAAATGTTCAAGAAGTCTTACCATTACTTACTAAAACAACAACAAATAGGCTGGGTGTGGTAGTGCATGTCTTTAATCCCAGCACTCAGGTGGCAGAGGCAGGAGAGTCTCTGTAAGTTTAAGGCCAGCTTGGTTTTCTAAATGAGTTTCAGGAGAGCCAGGACTAAATAGAGACCCTGCTTTGTTTAGGGCAGGTTTTTCAGCTTAGTTTTGAGACAGAGTACCTTGCTGAACCTGGAGTTTACTAATTCATATAGAGTGGCTCTCTTGCCCCTCCTCCCCCGTCTCTGCTTCTCCATGTTAGGATTTAGCTGTGAGTAGCCAGGCGAGCCTCTCAGAGATCGGCCTGTCTTGACCTCCAGAGTGCTAGAATTAAAGACATGTGCCAACATGTCTGGTTTGAACGGCACTTGAGCCGTTATTTTTTTATAGGTGCTGGGGATCTGAATAAAGGTTTTCATGCTTGTGTGAACTATGTCCTCAGCCCCAGGTTAGTTTCCTTGAATGGCACATTCCTATTCAGCATCCACTTCAGATTGTTTTCCATTTTCTTACATTATTTTCATGCCTGTTTACCTAGTACATAATCCACTAAACGGCAGCAGAAGCCATGTCTTCAGCACCACTGCAACCAGCAACACCTAGTACCGAGTTCTACACGGGAGGATGGAGATTCTGGTGAAGAAAACTTGTCTACCATGGTAAAGTATCTACATTATTAAATAAATTCGGTCCTTCAAACTTGTTTGTGCTATTCGTTTGGTTAAACCTTTGCTTTTCAGTCATGAGAAAAGAGAAGCAAATCCTTGTTTTTACTACACGGGCACACCAAGTCAGTCATAGTCTGCCCACAAAGTCGTTCCATCTGCCTCTACCTCCAGCAAAATTCCCGGGGAATTTCTTATTTTCTCTGCCTGTAACACTTATACGTTCTTGCTCTTTGCTGTTCTTCACCTCATCCCTACCTGTAAGACAAACGCTCATGTATCTTTCGCCAAAAAAAAGTAACAATTTCTTGGTAGTGTTCCTTGGTTCAATGGGAATTAATGTATTTTTAGAGTGTGTTGATTATGTCTGTTTTAAGTAAGTAACATGGGAATTAGTTTTACTATATTTCCGTAGGTGTATGTGTTTCTCAAGGGCAGAGAACCTTATCTGCTCAGTTTTATAGTCCATCATTGGGATGTGGTAGTAGTTATATTGAACTGACAGGTACTAAATTGCTTTGGAATCCAGAAGAAACCATAGTTCTAGTACTTTGTTTGTTTCATTTTCTGAAGAATGAACAATAGGGTTCATTCTTGGCCATTATAAGAAAGAACTGAGCAGTGGTGGCGCACACCTTTAATCCCAGCACTTGGGAGGCAGAGGCAGGCGGATCTCTGTGAGTTCGAGGCCAGCCTGATCTACAGAGTGAGTTCCAGGAAATGCGCAAAGCTACACAGAGAAACCCTGTCTCGAAAAACCAAAAACAAAACAAAACAAAAACAAAACAAAACAAAACAACAACAACAAAAAAACAAAAACAAACAAAAAAAAGAACTGAGAAAGTTCATAAAAATACTCTGTTGTGGGTTAAACAAGAAATGTCCTCCATAGGCTCATGTGTTTGGATACTGGGTTCCCAGCTGGTGGCCTTATTTGGAAAGGCTGTGGAACCTTTAGGAGGAAGAGCCTTGCTGGAGGAGAAAGTGGGTTGTTAGGGTTAGGCTTTTCAGTTTTATAAACTGACCCCATTTCCTGTTCATGCTCTGCTTCCTGAATACAGCTGCTATGTGACCAGCCAGACTTCAGTTCCTACCACCATACCTTCCCGATCACCACGGACTATGTTCTGACAGAACTATAAGCCCATATAAACCCTTTCTTCCTCAAGTTGCTTTTGTCAAGATATTTGATAACAGCATCAAGAAAGTAACTAAGACATAATCCAAATTTAAAAAATAAGAGCATTAATTAAAATATATAAATTCAAGAAAATTAAAAATCAGTCAGAAGATCTGTGGAGTTGGCGAGGTGAGAAGTGGCTGTGGCTTGTTCCTTTGTCTCTCTGATCTTTCAGCATTTACCCCAATATCTGGCTCCAGGTTTTTATTATAAGACTACTTAGGATTCATGCAACCCAAGAAGACCCTTTATCACATCCTCCTCCTGATTTTTTTTGGGGGGGCCAAAAATATAATCCTCTGAGATTTGTTATATGGAATGAAATATAGCTAGACTAATTCTTTTCCTATTTTGTAGTCTCTTACCAATTAAAATTAATGACAGATGAAATGTTTATATACTGTAGGATTTTTCTCTTAGAAACAATCTTAATACTATGTAAGGGTTATTTGGATTTCACCAGAATTACAGACTGTAATTTTACAGTAGGACAACTACTGTCCGTATTAACCAGAGCAAGGTCAGTATTCAAGCAGAAATATAGAAAGTATTTCATGATGTTCTGAGCACTTAGTATGTTTTTGGTTAAAATATACAGAGATTAGAGACTTATAAGTAATATTATATAACAGTTATTGAAATTATACCATCTAATTAATCAGCACTTCCTGACCTTGTTCAAAGCTTAATGAAATATCCTCGCTGGGCATAACCATGAAGATGGCTGGGTAAGTGTGAGGCTAAGAGTGATGCCAATTCAACATCTCTAGGCAAAACTCCCAAAAGACACTCAGAAGTATGCCTGAACAAATCGTGACTCATTTGGAAAACACTATTAGAGTTAAAAACAACACCTGAGCTTTGGAATCACACATAATAGAGTTTAAATCCTATCATGGGCAGGGAGTACTTCAGAACCCATACACTCTTTGTGTCAAATTAGGAATGATACTTCATTAGATACCAGCTCTCATAATCATTACCTTCCTCTGGGCCTACTCGTTACATTATTCTATTTAAGTAAATAGAACTTTAAGGGGATAACAGTCTTTGACATGAAAAACAGATAGCAGATTTTAGTTTTGGAGAGGTGGGGGACTGGGGTAGAATTACTGGTAAGAGCCTGGCAGTGGCAAGAAGGTCACCATTTAAGACAGCACAGGAAATTCTGTGGCTCTCTATGCTTTCATGTTCACTTTCTGCTTCTTGGGCTGACAGAAGCTTTACAATAAAGGCCTTTCAAGCTGGTTATCAATAGATTTTCCTCTTACACTACTTTAGTTTACTAGTAATAGTCTCATGACTTGAAAAGAAAATAATACTTATGCAAAAAACCCATTTATTTATAGTTGTATATGTTTTTTAAGGATGTATATGCCAAAGCTAAAATTTAGGAAGAAATTAAAGACCTGCAAAATTATGACAAAATATAAAATTTGTCTTCAAACTGAGAAATCATGTTCTTTGCATCATATACATATACCTATTAAAAGAGGATTAGCTCAGTTCTGCATTGAATACAGAATTAGTTGAAGTAACACATAAAGCTTAAGCATTCTGAATATAGATGGAAATATATATTTGCACTTGTGTGTCCTTCTCTACCACTGTCTGTCTGTCTTGCTATGAGCCCAGGTCTCAAACTGATGATCCTCCTAATCTCAGCTTTTGGTAGATACTGTAGGTATGTGCTGAAAGAATTCTTATTTCAAAATTAAAAGATGTAAAGTTAGCAATTAATAGCATGGGTGAGACTCAGAACCATTATGTTTAGTGAAAGAAGCGAGACACAGAAGAACATACATTGAAGGGCAGGGGAAATGACTCAGCTGATAAAGCACTTGCTGTACAAGCATAAGGACCTGAGTTGGGATACTTGGAGCTGAACGGCCAGCTAGTCAAGCCAAATGTATAATTTCCAGGTTCAGTGAGACCTTGTCTCAAAAAATAAAATGGGGAGTGGCTGACAAAGATACCTAACATTGTCATCTCATCTCAGTATCTGAGTATACACATATGCACATGCACCCATAAATACATGTGCACGCACACACACAAGAATATATATTGGAATAAATAAATAAATAAAAAAGAAAAACAAAAAGCAGAATAAAAGGAAGGAGGGAGGGTAAACTGTGGTTGGGATGTAATATATGAGAGAATAAAAAAAAAAAAAGAATATATACTGTATGATTTCACTCATGTGAAATGCCTCCAAAAGGCAGACTCAATAGAAAGTAGATTCACTGCTGTCTGGGAACAGACATGAGATTTTTTGTTGGGGTAATAGAAGTGTCCTAACACTAGATGATAGCTAGCAGGATGTCTTCTGCCCTGATTATATCAGTATATACAGAGCAGCAACTTTACTATCTGTTCAAGTAGTTAATACCAGAGGCTGCACACTCTGAACTCATTAGGATAATAATCACCATCTGTACTGCACAGCACAAGGCACAAAATGAAAGATAATTTATTTATGTTAATAAAACATTGCCATTTATGAACTTATCAAATTAAAACAGGGAACAGAGACACACTGCACTATATCAGAGACACCAGGCAAGTGGATTTATAAAAAACACTAGCTCAGTGACTGATTCAACCCTTCACCTGAAACATGAGAAGAGGTTGAAACACCATGAACGCCATGCCAGTCTTAGGTGCATTTCTGCATAATTTCACAGTCTGTTAATTTCTTGCTAATTTTTTTATTTTGGCTTATACATTCTCAAAGAATATATACAACTCACAACTGTAAATGAAATCTCTGCCTTGGAGGTCACAAAGTGATTAGCCTTTCTCTGTCCTTATGCTTTTAATTAAAAAAAAAATGAGAAAAAGGACTGATAAATTGTCAGTATGTGCTGTCAGTAATGCCATCCCTCCTTAAGAAAGCAACTGGAGAAAATGGGGTGAATGGGAAAAGCAGATTTTACATGTTTCTAGAATATTTGAATTTTATTTTTAAAAATTACTTTTTACATTTATTTATTTGGTTGTGTGTGTGTGTGTGTGTGTGTGTGTGTGTGTAAGGGTTCATGTATGGACATCAAAGGACAATTTGCAGGAGCTGGCTCTGTCTTTTTATCCTGTAGGTGCCAGGGTTTGGACTCAGGTCATCAGGCTTGGTGGAAACAGCCTTTACAATTGAGTTACTTCACAAGCTACCCTATTTGAATGTTCTAAACATGCATATATGCTACATTTATTGAAGAAAATTCCAGTGGCTTGGTGGCATTGTGGACCAGACTAATTTTTAAAAATCACTGTTGTATTAGCAAGACTATCAAGTTAAGTTTCTTGAGGCCATGCTAACACACCACCAATGGTGCAGCTCACACATTGGTATAGTAATTTTCTATGTTGAGATGCTCAATAAAGTTTTTTTAATGAGTAAATTTTTAAAAAATGATTACTTTATTTCTATTTTATATGCATTGGTGTTTTGCCTGCATGTATGTCTGTGTGAGAGTGTGTTGGGGAATATTATTTTAAGGTGCATTACTTTTGTTTATGTTGCATTTGTTTAACTCTGTGAAGCTGTTATTTTTGCCTGTCTAAAACACCTAATGGTCTAATAAAAAGCTGAATGGCCAATAATGAGGCAATAGAAAGGATAGGTGGGGCTGGCAGGCAGAGAGAATGTATAGGAGGAGAAATCTGAGAGAGAGGATCTAGGAGCCGGAGGAGGAGGACTCCAGGGGCCAGCTACCCAGCTATACAGCAAGCTAGGGAGTAAGAGTAAGATTTACAGAAGAAAGAGAACGGGAAAAGCCCAGAGGCAAAAGGTAGATGGGATAATTTAAATTGAGAAAAGCTGGCTAGAAACTAAGCCAAGCTAAGGCCAGACATTCATAAGTAAGAATAAGCCTCTGTGTGTAATTTCTTTGGGAGCTGGGTGGTGGGTCCCCCAAAAGAGAAAAAACAAACAACAACAAGGGTGTCAAATGCCCTAGAATTGAAGTTACAGACAGTTGTGAGCTGCCACGTGGGTGCTGGGAATTGAACCCAGGTTCTCTGGAAGAACAGCCAGTGCTCTTAACCACTGAGCCATCTCTCCAGTATCCAATAAAGTTTTATTACATCAAGTAAAAAAAAAAAAAGAGGATTTATTCTACTATTTAAAAATAGGAAGTAACCAACTACTTTTTGATTGAAATTACTGTTCCACAAGATGAAATCCATAACTGGCAACATTATAGGACCAAGACCCCATGGCTAGACAAGTCATAAGCTATAAGGGAGAACCTACTACCATTACTTTACTAAATGGACACAGTATTAAACAGACTCCTAATGACTTATTATTGCAGTCATAAATCAATGCATCTCTCAACCCTCATCTGAGAAGCTTCTACTTGCAGTAGATTAATACAGAGATTAATACAGACACCCACTAGTCAGGGTGCAGAGAATAAGAGACTGCATATATACAGTTACCCCCCCCTCAAAGCTTCAGCAATCATTGTGGAAGAGGGGGCAGAAAGAATGAGAGAGTCAGACGCAGTGGATGACTACAAGGAAAGCAGTGTCTTTTGAATACAGCAGGGCAGCTGAACTCACAGCAGTTATAACAGCATGCATAAGACCTGTGTAAGGCCAATCCAGCCCAAATCCCAGCATGGAGATAAGAGTTGGTCACAAAACCCTACCCCTAGCCATGGAATTATTGGCAACTGCTAGCTGCTGGGAGAGGGTGAGACAATTTCTCTTAAGAATGGAGCCCCTGGTAAGTAGACCATGCTCCAGTAAAAGACCACATATCCAAGGACATTTGGGCAGTAAAAATTGGTTTTGTTTTTCAGAAGGTCATAAAGTTGGGTGGGTCCAGGAAGAATGGAGGGGTGAATATGAACATACATTCTGTACGAAATTCTGAAGGAACTTTAAAAATTAAATTTAAAAAATATAAATCAGCTGAGTCTATTCCCTATGGCAATGGTGAGCAAATCCCAAGAGTTTACACTGGCTGGGAAATATCATTATATATCACTTCAATTTGTGGCCAGGCTAAAGCAATTTACATCTACTTCCTGAATTAAGAAATCTGTTATGCACTAGAAATAATTTCCAAAAGATGAATATTGAGAAAATATCCAATAATCTACGCGATTCACCTTCCCTGACCACTGTGCACTCTTCCTTCCAAATCCCTATCTCTTTGCTCTGCTTTGTGATCCTGGAAATGGGTTTTCTAAATATCTCTCCTTTGCAAATGGGAATGTTAAGGGTTATTAATAAAGATGCTAAGAGACACTGCAGTAGGAAGTGGCTTCTTTTTCTGCTTCTGGATGTGGAATATTCATTTACACTGTGTGAATATATGTTGCTGTGACTGTTTATTTAATAAAGAAGCTGACTGGCCAATAGCTGGACAGGATAAGGTTAAGGGGAGAGCCAAACAGAGAATGCTGGGAAGAAGAGCGGAGGAGTCAGAGGAATCACAAGCAGATGCAGAGAGAAGCAAGATGGGCATGCAATATTGAGAAAAGGTACCAAGCCATGTGGCAAAGGATAGATAAGAAATATGGGTTATTATGCCGGGCGTTGGTGGAGCATGCCTTTAATCCCAGCACTCGGGAGGCAGAGCCAGGCAGATCTCTGTGAGTTCGAGGCCAGCCTGGGCTACCAAGTGAGCTCCAGGAAAGGCGCAAAGCTACACAGAGAAACCCTGTCTCGAAAAACCAAAAAAAAAAAAAGAAATATGGGTTATTTTAAATGTATGAGTTAGCTAGTAATAAGCCTGAGCTATTGGCCAAGCATTTATAATTAATATTAAGCCTCTGTAATGATTACTTGGGAGTGGCTTGCAGGACATATAGACTTTAGTTTATTGATATAAATTTAATTTTGTTATACTGCATGTATATTTCTACTCTTGTTTAAGGTATTATGTTTGTGCAGCTCATTTAAACTGTAATGGATAAATAAGAAATACAGATTATAATTAGTCTTCTATGATAATCAAACTTATAGTCACGTTAAGTTTTCTAGGTATACATAGATATATTTCAATTAGGTAGGTAATCTTCGAACACTTCAAAGATCTACAGAATATGGCATTTAAAACGTTTTAAGAACTTTGACTTTCTGGACATTGAGACATGTCTGCTCCTGGCAACACCAATCTACTTCACAGAAGATAACGGGCATTGAAGAAACTCATTATGGAGTTTGCTTTCTTTGTGGCAAAAGTTAGCCACTGGGCAAAAAAGTGCCCTTGTCTCAACTGCTTGATAATATGTTGCATAAACTGAACATGCAGGACCCATAGGAAGGTGACCACTGAACTTCGCAAGGTGAGATGGTCCTTCAG
>CABHPR010121953.1:25810-47830 GCA_902168415.1 Peromyscus melanophrys | reverse complement strand
CAGGTCATCAGGAGGCTCTTTTCTACAAAAGAACTAAAACAACTAGGAGAGTAGTTGTAACAGAAGAAAATTGAAGACACTGTGTATTTATACTTTGAAATTAATTATTAAAAATGAAGATGGTTGATGGTAAAAGAAAGGAAAGAAAAGAAATATTAGGATGTGAATAGAATTTCACTTTATTTTATATTGCATACTTCTTTAAGAAAAGACAATGAAATGAAGCTTTGCCAGGTCTTATAATTCCATTCTTGTCTGTCAGAGTTCTGAGGCAATTAGACAGAAGTAGCGCATTCTCCAGGGTTTGGTACATTCTAGTATGAGGTCACTGCAGACAATTTACAGCCAAGCTTGAACTTGGAACAATGTGTCTCTGAGTCATTCCATTAATACAATGGTCATAAGAAAATAATTTCCTAACTTTATGTTACTCTACATTATAAGGGCCACATTTGGCTCCCTTTGGGAGATGATAGTATAGACAAGCCATTATGAAAGTTCAACTATAATAGAGAATACTTTGGGATGGAAAAGACCCAAAGAGATTTCACAGTAAGGATGTGCAAACAGGATAATCCTAGTGAAGCACACAGCCAATAAATTTGGAGCTAGGGTAATGAGGTGAAAACAGTTTGCCAAAAACAATTCAAATTGGCATCCTGACCAATAGGCAAATTGAGATTTGGAAACCTGCCTTCTTCTAGAAGTCTTGGTACATGTTGAAGAATAGATTATGGGTAAAACAGTATGTATTTTTTCTTCTACTAGGTTATTGAACATTGCTAAGTACTTTGTAGCTGTGACTGTATTTCCCATTTTTAGGTTTTCAGGTAGATATTAATTATACTATTTTTAAAATAGTAAGAAATGAACCTAAGTGTCAGAACCTAAGATCTAACCATCACTAAGGTCCAAAAGGCTGTGACTGGAACATGTTTGTTTGACTTTGTTACCTTGTAATTTGCAAGGTAACACAGCTCAAGTTTATATTGTGGTGGAACTTATGAATAAAAATTGATGAAAATAGCTTTCTAAAGGGTGGCGAGAGTCAGAACTTACATGGGAAAGCAGGAACTTGAACCTACCAGCTGAGAGCCACTACTTCACTGAAAGAAAGAGCGTGAAGGTGCCATATTGATGCTTTTAAGAAATAAACCTTATAATCACAATGTCAAGGTGGACACTTACAATCCTTTTCAAGAGGTGCCGTGAGAATAATCTATCTAGGATTGCAAAGGAGCTCAGTAAAATAAAATGGAGACAGGTAGGAGGACACCGCCATAAAAATGGAGAATTGGTTTGACCTCATGCATTAGATACAAGAGATTATGAAGAAAGTACCACTGCAGAGGTAGGCTGGAAAGCATTATAAAGACCAGATGGGGGTGGGGACGGACATAGAATGGTGTCTTGCATTCTTGACATTTAAAATTTGAAACCTTAGTTGTGAACCTTGGCAGAAAGAACTCCGGTGCATGGACTGTAGTTGCCATAATACATTCAGCATTATCACCACACAAGAAAGAAACAAAACCCCATTGCATCTCTTTGCTTCTCCATATACATTCTCTGTCTGTTCTGTGTGACAATTCTGCTCCAGTGGTGACCAAGAAAACTCATCCCACTAATATAGCATTCCTTTTCTTTGTTCACTGGCCCACTGGTGTTGGGAACCCAAATCATGAGTTTTTAGCCTTAATTTTAGTAAATCCTTACCATGTCCTTCTATGTCTATTCCACCATTGGGAACACAGCTCCATCTCTCACCAGCTAGTCCAACCCATACCTGTTTCAACTTTATAGCGCTTCTCAATGCTGCTTTGCTGAGTCCTTGACAGTCCACCCTTCTGTATGGCCAGCTTCTTTGGGACAATGACGTATATACTAAGACCAGCAGATGATTATTTGGGCATGTACTGCCCACCCCCCACCTTGTGTGTATATCTGCTTCTTTTTTAATAAATATTTTTATTTTATAATTAATTTAATTTTACATATCAGCCACAGATTCTCCTGTCCTCCCTCCTCCCACCCCCCAGCCTTCACCCCCAATCCACCCCCATTCCCACCTCCTCCAAGGCAAGGTCTCCCCTGGGGAGTCAGCCCAGCCTGATACATTCAGTTGAGGCAGGTCCAGTCCCCTCCTCCCTGAACCAAGGCTGAGCAAAGTGTCTCAGCATAGGCCCTAGGTTCCAAAAAGCCAGCTCATGTACCAAGGACAGGTCCTGGTCCCACTGCCTGGGGGCCTCCTAACCAGTTCATGCTCATCAACTGTCTCACTTATCCAGAGGGCCTGGTCCAGTTCCATGGGGGCTCCTCAGCTATTGGTTCACAGTTCATGTGTTTCCACTAGTTTGACTGTCCCTGTGCTTTTTCCAATCATGGTCTTGATATCTCTTGCTCATATAATCCCTCCTGTCTCTCGCTGGTTGGATCCTGGAGCTCCACCTGGGGTTTGGCCATGGATCTCTGCATCTGCTTCCACCAGTCACTGGATGAGAGTTCTATCATGACAATTAGGGTGTTCAGCCATCCAATCACCAGAGTAGGTCATCTCAGGCACTCTCTTGACCATTGCCAGCAGTCTATAGTGGCAGTATCTTTGTGGATTTCTGGGGACCGCTCTAACACTCTGGTTCTTCCTATTCCCATGGGGTCTTCATTTATCATGGTGTCTCTTTCCTTGTTCTCCCACTCTGTTCCTGATCCAGCTGGGAACTCCCGCTCTTCTAAGCTCGCTTTCCCCTGACCCTTGCCCTCCATTAACCAACCCCCCACCCCTGCCCATGTCCAGGTTGCCATGTAGATCTCATCCATTTCTCTGTCACTGGGTGATCCCTGTGTCTTTGTTAGGGTCCTCTTTACTAGGTAGCCTCCCTGGTGTTGTGAGTTGCAGTCTGGTTATATTTTGCTTTATATTTAGTATCCACTTATGAGTGAGTACATACCATGTTTGTCTTTCTAAGTCTGGGTTACCTCACTCAGGATGATATTTTCTAGTTCCATCCATTTGCCTGCAAACCTCATGATGTCATTGGTTTTCTCTGCTGAGTTACTACTTTGTGTATACTCCATGTGTATATGTACCACATTTTGTTTATCCATTCTTCAGTGGAAGGGCATATAGGTTGTTTCCAGGTTCTGGCTATTACAAATAATGCTGCTATGAACATAGTTGAGCATGTGTCCTTGGAGTATGATTGAGCATTCCTTGGGTATATGCCCAAGAGTGGTATAGCTGGATCTTGAGGGAGGTTGATTCCCAATTTTCTGAGAAACCACCATATTGATTTCCAAAGTGGCTGTACAATTTTGCATTCCCACCAACAGTGGATGAGAGTTCCCCTTGCTCCACATCCTCACCAACATAAGCTGTCTTCAGTGTTTTTGATCTTAGCCATTCTGACGGGTGTAAGATGATATCTCCGAGTCATTATGATTTGCATTTCCCTGATGATTAAGGATGTTGAGCAATTCCTTAAATGTCTTTCAGCCATTTGAGCTTCTTCTGTTGAGTATTCTGTTTAGCTCTATAGCCCATTTTTCAATTGGACTGTTGTTTATTTTGATGTCTAATTTCTTGATTTCTTTATATATTCTGGATATCAGCCCTCTGTCAGATGTCGGGTTGGTGAAGATCTTTTCCCATTCTGTAGGCTGTCGTTTTATTTTATTGACTGTGTCCTTTGCCTTACAAAAGCTTCTCAGATTTATGTTGAGGTCTTTGATCCACTTGGACTTAAGTTTTGTGCACGGTGACAGATATGGATCTATTTGCAGTCTTCTACATGTTGACATCCAGTTATGCCAGCACCATTTGTTGAAGGTGCTTTCTTTTTTCCATTGCACAGTTTTGGCTTCTTTGTAAAAAATCATATGTTCATAGGTGTGCGGATTAATGTCAGGGTCTTCAGTTCGGGTCCATTGGTCCACATGTTGGTTTTTATGCCAGTACCAAGCTGTTTTTATTACTGTAGCTCTATAGTGGAGCTTGAAGTCAAGGATCATGATGCCTCCAGAGGTTGTTTTATTGTACAGGATTCTTTTGGCTATCCTGGGTTTTTTGTTTTTCCATGAAGTTGAGTATTGTTCTTTTCAGGTCTGTGAAGAATTGTGTTGGGATTTTGATGGGGATTGCATTGAATCTGTAGATTGCTTTTGATAAGATTGCCATTTTTACTATGTTATCCTACCTATCCATGAGCATGGGAGATCTTTCCATTTTCTGACATCTTCTTCACTTTCTTTCTTCAGGGACTTAAAGTTCTTTTCATACAGGTCTTTTGCTTACTTAGTTAGAGTTACCCCACGGTATTTTATATCATTTGTGGCTATTGTAAAGGGTGATGTTTCTCTGATTTCCTTCTCAGCCCATTTGTCATTTGTATATAGGAGGGCTATTGATTTTTTTGAGTTAATCTTGTATCCTGCTACATTACTGAAGGTGTTTATAAGCTGTATGAGTTCCTTGGTCGATTTCTTTGCGGTCACTTATGTATACTATCATGTCATCAGCAAATAGCGAAAGTATGACTTCTTCCTTTCCAACTTGTATCCCCATGATCTCTTTAGATTGTCTGATTGCTCTGGCTAGAACTTCAAGTACTATATTGAATAAGTATGGGGAGAGTGGACAGCCTTGTCTTGTTCCTGATTTTAGTGGAATATCTTTGAGTTTCTCTCCATTTACTTTGATGTTGGTTGTTGGCTTGCTGTAAATTGCCTTTGTTATGTTTAGGTATGTTCCCTGTATTCCTGATCTCTCCAAGACCTTTATCATGAAGGGGTGTTGGATTTTGTCAAAGGCCTTTTCAGCATCTAGTGAGATGATCATGTGGGATTTTTTTCTTTCAGTTTGTTTGTATGGTGTATTACATTGACAGACTTTCATATGTTGAACCACCCTTGCATCTCTGGGATGAAGCCTACTTGATCATCCTGGATAATTGTTTTGATGTGTTCTTGGAGTCTGTTTGCCAATATTTTATTGAGTATTTTTGCATCAATGTTCATGAGGGAGATTGGTCTGTAGTTCTCTTTCTTTGTTGCATCTTTGTTTGGCTTGGGAATCAGGGTAATTGCAGCCTCATTGAAGGAGTTTGGTAAAGTTCCTTCTGTTTCTATTGTGTGGAACAATTTAAAGAGTATTGGTATTATCTGTATGTGCTTCTTTATCAGCTAATCCTAAATTGTTTTTTTTTTCAACTTGAGGCAATGTTGTGGGTTTCCATGTGATAGATTAGGAATTCTTGGAAAGCTAAGTTTGTGCCACTTGGAGAAGCATGGAAGCAAGGAATGTAAAGTTTTTACCTACAATAAAGAATCACTTTACACCCTGATTGAAAAAGTGCAACAGGCTGAGTTCATGACGAAGTGGCAATTGCTAGTTTTTGCTACTGATAGGCAGTAACAGTAGCTAGATCAGTCTTGGTGAGAGAAAGCCAATGTTAGCCCTTGGTACAGCCTATGGTTCTCTTTGTCATGGCTGTTTCATTCAGAGATTCACTGGGCCAGCATTGTAGTTTTTAAGAAAAAATGCTGGTTGACATCTATAACAGAATTCATCCTAGACACTTGGGTGTTACGTGCCCCTTCTACAAGAAATGGTCTCTGGTGGGTTCCAAGACCAAACACAAAACCTTACTAGTTCTTGTCATGGGTCCAAATATGTCCATTTCTCTCCTAGAATTTATTTCTATTCTCCTATAAAGTCTATTATAAGCTTCTGACCAACTAGACAAGTCATTGGCCAACAATCAAGAAATAATGTATAACAATACTCAAACCATGTTTTTTTACATAAAAAAGTAGACAACCATGTATATTGATCCGAGTTCTGCTCACTGAGATTTTCTCCCTTAATCACTATCCATTTAGACCCATGCATGTAAAGGAGTCTAGATAATACTTTCTGTGTGTAGTTTAGTGCCCACATGCTCACAATCCCATCCCCATGCATGAAAAGAATTACACATAGTACTTCCTATGTGTAGTCTAGAAATATAGATAGTGCTTCTTATGTGTAGTCTAGTGCCTATGTCCTCACCAGCCTTTTGGTGAACACTGCAAATGCTATTTCATCAGTTGACTGTAAAGAACTCCTCTTGAAGCCAAATGTGTCAGCTTTTAGAGAGAAGTTGATGCAGTAAAGGTAAAAGCCATGGCATCTAGGCCATCTCATTAGATACTTTCTCCAGGTCTTTTGAACATATGCAGATGTAACCTTCAGCATTTTGTTTCTATACTACCATAGATAGCTGCCTAGTCTATACACACTTTTGATAGAGTGAATATTTAAAAAAATCCAGTTCATGATGGAAATTTTGATCATACAGATTTTGACTTTGATTATAGACTCAATGATCCAAAATCATGTTCTTCATTTTATCCACAGGATGAATGGCATACAAGGAGCTATTCTTTCAAATGGCAAATAGTCTCTGACACAGACATCACACAGCCTGGTTCCAGACTCTCTAACGTCTGTGCTACAGCTCTCCTGCTGGGGCCGAGACTCCACACAGTATGGTTAGTCCTGAGCAGGAGAATTTGTGTTAAAATAGCACATGGCTTACACCACAGCCTAGACTCACCAGTAAGACAACATGAAGTCTATGGTCTGAAAGTGCCTAGGCAAGATAGTCACTAGACCATATTTGAGGCTGCAGGCTGCTTAAAAAACTGTGAGGTAGGAGGTGGGTGAGACATAACTATGGCAAAGCACACACACACACACACACACTCACACTCACTCACATGCATGCATACATTCATGCACACTTCTGCAAGTTGTACAGGAGAAAAAGGCAACAAAAGCAACACAATGGGACTAACAGGAGAGCTCCTCCCCCTACCTTCTACATTGTCTCTCTAGTGTCCTCTACTGACAAATATTAGCATCATACAGAAAAGGAGAGATGCTTAAATACTTCCATTCATTTCTGCAAAACAGGTTATAAAAGATAAACTTTGAGCTGAGACGGTAAGCGGCAGAGGAATTCATTGCTTGTCCAGTGGCACACATGTTTCTTCTCACTTTCACTTTAAATTAGTCATTTCCTGATCATCAGGTCTAGTAACACATAACGCCATCAGTGCAACAAAACTATGTAATATTCTTTAGTATGTCAAAGTGATCCAGTCTCTATAGAATACGACAGACCAATAGAGATGCCATGGTCCCAGAGTGAGACTGAATATGAACTGGTATCTTAACCAAATATAAACACATTATTTCAGCTTTTTCTACCAACAGGATTAAGAGACCCACTGCTTATCATTCACCAGCTTTCAACTATATGCCAAATACCAGAGTTATTATGCCCTCTCTAGTAAGGATAATACATTTAACACAGCAGCAGTGATTAAGGCTGCCACTTGGTTACTTTAATGAGCTTTCACAACTAGGCATAAGGCTGTAACCAGTTTTCCAGGGGTCAAATCCCCAATGGATATGAATATGATGGGGGCATTTTTACATTGGGAAGGGGCAGGCACATGGTATTTTAAGACAAGGTTTCTCTGTGTAACAGCCTTAGCTATCCTGGGACTTGCTTTGTAGACCAGGCTGGCCTAGAACTCACAGAGATACATTTGGTTATTTAAAACTAATTCATACTTCACAGGCTGGGGAAACAAAGTAAGAGTCTTGATACCTGCTAGTCACATACAGAACACAGTTACATAGTTAGGGACCAGGAAAATAACCACAGGACTGGTGAGAAGAAAATGGAAAAGAGCTTGGGATAGAAGTATATTTTTGGACCAACTTCCATCTATCTACATTTTAATGAAGGAGCTGTGATCACATTTCAGATCTCCCAATATTAGATCCCCTCATGTACTCACTAGCTGTGATCATATTTCATTCCTCTGATATTAAATCCTATGTCCAATCATCCTTACAGATTCTGGGCATTATATTTTGCCAAATGAAGAGAAACCTGTAATTGGCCTTAGGCAACACTTAGGAAGGATAAAGGAAATCCCTCAAGTTTTCCCAGCTTCCCCATCAGTCAGTGGGCTGGGGCCTGTGAACTGACTTAGCTCTGACATCCCAGTGAAGGATGAAAGCATCACCTGAGAGGAGAATTCTGCTTGAGGATTCTTGTTCTACAAATAATAACCCAAATGTTACTTTTTATATAATATTGCTTCTACTCACAGCAGACCTCTGAAAACTGGCCTTGTTTTACATTGTGATAATGATATCAACCTTACCTATGATGGTGAAATGCCACCCACCCTCTGCCCTTGTAGACTGCTCATGCTTACTGGTATGGATGGTCAACAGCACAGTAGCTTGTATGGTTTTGAACTGTGACCTAAAGAGAGCAACTACCACTGTGGGTCTCAGAGATGTTACAGCTCTTTCACCAGTGGACTCCCAGGTGCCTGGATAGAGGGACTTTATGCTGAGTCTTCTGGAAAAACAGTCAGGGTTCGAGTTCTCTGATTCTATATAATACATCCATTCTACCCTTCCTACTTCCTCAAGCCTCAATTTTCTGCCATGACAGACTCAGCCTCTTTAATTAAGGTTGGGCATCAGTGAGGCCAAACTTCAAGAGTTTGGTTAGCCCACTCCCGTTCCTCTTCCCCCATCTCCTCATCTCCATGCCTGTTTTAACTTTCCATCCCTAGTTCTCCCTACTACACTTCCATGTGTGAGTTGTTTTTGTTTTGTTTTTGTTTTCTTCCAAAAGTAGCCCCATTAACTCCTCTGACATTTAGGCAATATGTGTCTATAATAAGTACATTTCAATATCAAAAAACTGGACTAACAGGAAGAGCACACTGTTTAACCTAAGACTCTGTCACTGAATATATAAAGCTGGCCTGAGCCAGGGTAAATGGATTGTAATGATAATAAATATGGAAAGAGTTGAGGCTGAAGGGATGTGAAGAATTACACATTTGTGCAAATCACTGAGGTAGCACAGACACACATACAAACGCTTACACTGATGTGGACAGGTGATGTATAGATGAGTTGATAGGTTAAGACTAAATTTTTATTTCTGTTTTAAGTATTGATTACAAAACTTAATTTATATTATTCTAATAAAATTTTGCTAATAATTACAATTTGTAGAAAACTTGTTGTGTATTATCACAGCTTTCTGCCAAAGTAATTGTTTATTTACTTCAGGACTCTATTGGTGAAATTATTAAGACCACTCCATGTAGTTAAAAGGGAGGTTTATTTTGTGGGGTAACTTACAAGTGAAGGGATAGTTTACAGGGTCTGGGAAAGGTGTGGTGCAGTCCAGCGGTGTTGTCTGGAGAACTCTGCTCGGTCTACCTCCAGTGTCCAGGGTCCAGGAACCAAGAGAGCCGGTGCATTGGGATCTCGGGTCTTCAGGGTCTTCTCTTGGCCCCCCCTTGTAGGCGTGACAGTTACCGAAGCCTAAATGGGGGTTGGAACTTCCAGATCAAAGCTGGAATGGCTACCCACTACAGGACTCAAAATTATTAAAGAAACTAGAATATTTTACTCTAATACTTTATTTAAGCTTGGAGGAGTTAAAAATAAATTAATCTTACAGTACGGTTTATATTCTTACCAATAGTGCAGTAGCTTCAAGTATATTTCACGTAGGGGATGTCAGCGATTATACCCATTCCTTTATAGCCATTTGAGAACCTGCATAATACCTTTAAAGTACTTTCTATAAGCCGCTTTATCTAAGGCAAACAAGATTGAGTCAGTATATGTCAGAGACAAACAGTCAAACTAAAACTCAAGTACCCTGATAAAACTAAGGTCAGCCATCAGGGCCTCGAACAGCTTCTGTCTGTCTTTCTCGTGGGGAGCAGTGTGTGATGGTATACATACATACATACACACACACACACACACACACACACACACACACACACACACATATGTATGTATGTATGTATGTATGTATGTATGTATGTATAATGTAATAGTAAGGTTCCGAGTAGAGTTTTTCTCCTGAGTTACATATAGTTCTAGAAAAAACAAGCATGCGAGGTATATGCTCTGAGTCTAATTGTCACTGAGTAGAAGGCAAAGCTTCTTTGTGTATTTTTCTAACTACTAGGACAGATGGAACAATTGCTTGGATGGGGCCTTTGAAGAAGGGTCAGGCAAGTGAAACCGTAGGCCAGAGAAGGGCAGATGAAGAAATGGATTCATTTGTCATAGAAACGCCCTGGGACCTATGATATAAGCCATGCCAAGGGCTGTCAGAATGTGGACTACTGAGAGCTGTCTGAATGCATCCGTCATATAACAGACGAGTATAATGCACGTAAGGATGTTAGTGCTAGCACCAGCAAAGCACAGGGTGACTTCTAGTTCACAGTGAAGAGAAAGCAGGGACAGGTACTGCTATGTCTCCAGGAATGCCTTTCTAGATGGCAGAGAGCTTGCCTGGACCTTGGAGGGGTGGGTTGGATTTTGAAATGGCAGAGGTGGGATAGCATTTAGATATTGTCTTAGATATTTAGATTGTCTTTAGATACTGTCTTTAGATATTTAGATTAGATCCATGTCTTTAAAACGCAATCCAAATGTAGCAAAGACTTTCATTTCTCTTCTCCAGTTTCAGGATCTGCTCCCTTTCAACTCTAGCACTCATCACTCACTGCTTTAGTGCATATCGAGGTGGTTCCACCATTTAATTCTTAAAGAGCACGGCTACCCTGCACAGCCCTCCAGCTATACAATACTCCATGGTGACCATGTCGATGCATGAATGAGAAAGGCAACAAGGAGCAGCCAGCTGATTTTACCCTCTTCTTGTTCTGTTCACCTAGTGAGAATTTGGTCACTAGGGAAAATCCATCTCTGGGAACCAAGCACAAGAGAAAAAGGGCCAGAAGTGTCACAGTACCTAGACCTGCAGGGCTCCAGCCACAACACTCCCGGTGACAAAATGGAGCAAGCTGCACATTTCAAAGATGCTTCTAGAAGAGCAGCTCATCTGTGCAGAAGTAGCAAGCTTCGTTTTCTCTATTGGAACAATGATTTCAAATGCATTAAAGTGTGTTTGGGGAGGAGAGGGGCAGTCAGATATAAACTACAACTATTCTCTTAAGAATAAACTCAGGAGGGCCTAACTATGAAGGACATGTTTTCAGCTTCTTAAAGGCACAGTGTGAAGGACATCTGCGCAGGAGCCCACTAAAATACTTCAAAGTTTACACTGTTTTGAATATCCATTTACTAGAATGTGTTCAGAGAACACTGGGAAAACTCTCGATATATTAGATATGGATGTAAGTTGTAAGTTCTCGATGACACTATGTGTGGGCAGATAAAACTGCAGGCTCTTGTTTATTAAGTATCGCTGGGTGCAGAGGCTGAGTGGGCTGTATGAAGCAGGATTCTATGTTCTTCCACTGTGCTGCCTGGGTCTAGTAAAATGTTCTGTTGTTAAAGCAAAACTCATTTCCCTTTCCCTGAAGGCAAGCGTGCACCAGGAAATGAGGAACGGCACTATCTGTGGTACAATACATCATGGTATTTGAGTGCATTCATCAATCAGAAACGCTCTTCTTTTGCTACCACTTGACAGTTTTCTATCTAGCAAAGGCCTAGAAACAGGGACACTTTCTCATGAGGTGTCTGGTTGTATGAACATATGTGCAGGGACTGGCTGGAAGAAGCTCATTTTAACATTTAAGATGACCTTGGCATTCTCTGCATCAGACACAGTGCATTTTTTTCAATATTATGCATTGGTAAGTTCCTTCCTAAAATCATAGTGGCATTGATTCCAAATAACTTAATCCAGGCATATATTTTGGTTCTCAAAGTATCAGAGAAAATGTGAATAAAGCAGCCCTTTATCTGCTATTTCATTTGTCCTTAAGGAAGGTACGTTTGGGATGCTAGAAATTAAAATTATTCTATCAGCAATGACTGACTGGCAGAATACAAACCTCAGTCCACTAACAGCCATGATAAGGAATACGAACTCACCTAGCAACAGGCTACATGTGAGGACTGAATTAAATGACATTAAAATTCTCCTTTTCAAAGTTTATTTTCACCATTCTTGGCTGACTCCCTTCTCTTGGGAAATCATTCTCGTGGAATCTCTTCCCACTCTTTGCCTGGAGATTCTTTTCTCTTGGACTTGATTTTATCTAGATTTCCAGGTCCAGGGATCTTTAATGGATGCACATTTCATGGGTATTATAAGTGATGTCTTTCTGCATCAGTTAGCAGTGGAACTTTTGTCTCATCTTCAGTGCTCTTGGCTCAGATTTTCAAGTTCTTGCTCTTCCTGCTACTGTTGATATAGATGGGGAAAGCTCAAAGCTTCTCAGTTCCCCATCTATAAGTGGGAAAGTTCGTACCATCCCTGAGTGACAGGAGGCATAATAAGATTATGAATGCAGGAATACTTTGGACGCTACAAATGTAGTGCTTACTAGCCATTACTACAGAGTGAAGGAAGATTACAGAAGTCACCAGGAATTGTTCCTCTGTATTTACTCACTCCTATTTATATTAATGAATCATGGGCACCCCCCACCCTCACTCTGACCCCTTGTGGTTACCTCCCCTGTATAGGTAGAATGAAAGGGAGAGCCATCATAGGAACTCATTGAGAGAAACCCCTCTGGATTTCTTGGTCCCCCCCACCCCCCACCCAGTAGTAGCATCATTGAAATGCTAATTCACAGGAGGGAAGCAGCCCTAGCTCCCTCCTTGCTCCTTGGCTGGAGTTTCTGGCACCTCTCCTCTCCTCTTGCTGCTGGCTCTTTGAGCAGGCTGTCCAGGCATTTTTGGTTTGGCAACTAGTGCAATGAATTGCTTCTTCTTAAAATAACTCAAATCACTTGATTTGGCTTTACCCTTAAGCCTTTTCTCCCTGGATTCATCCCGTTGAAATAGAAGAGAAGATAAATTTCCGCATGGTCTCAGTCTAGTTCCATCTTTCCCTGTGCTGGAGAAACCCCCATATGGTCAAGAACCCCAGTGTTGCCCTTTTCCAGAACAACTGACCCTGCCCAAAATTCTTAGCAATGATGCCCAGGGCCTTCTAGGGACTAAATGGAACCCCTGGAAAATTTATATTTGCAGAAGCATGAGAGCTATGCTCATGTAAATTCCTGTAGGGGTTAAGCCCTAATGATTGAGGAAGATATAAAATGGAAAAAATCAGACACAACTGGAAAGGATTGCACTTGACACTGTTTCCTAGCAACCACCCGGTATTCAAGGCAGTGTTTATTTTATGTGGTGCTTTTCAAAATGATGCCTTTAATGTTATTGCTATGTAGATGGCTAATTTTCCCGGTAACGTATGTAGTCCGCAAAAGATCTATGATAGGACTGGAAAACACCAGTTGTCATTAATTGTACAGCACCTGGTTTATTACATCTTAGGCTGGAAACATGCTTTCTCTCCTCGTCTGCTATACTGCTGTTATATTCATAAGCCGTCCTGCCTCTCAAGAATCTTGTTTTGATTTCTGTAGGGAAAAAAAGGGGGACTACTTGCTGGAGTTACTATTATAGTTTTCTTTGGTTGTTTGACTTCTCCTTAAGTTGTTCTTACACATTTAACTTCATCCTTAAAACATGTATTCTGAAAATTAATAGAACTTTCATTTTCCTTCTGCTGGCACATCAAACGTTGTCACTTCCTTCAAAGAAAAGTGGACCTTCCTTTTCACAAAGGGAACTTACTTTCCCAATGTGCTTAAGTATCCTCTGATGGATGGCCTCCAGAACCCTTTGATTTCCCCTCTCTCCAAAGAAGGCAACTGTAGCTGAGAAATTTCCCTGAATTCTTTAGATTCTCAACAATAGTGGGTCTATGGGTGTATGTCATTTGTATGCACACAGCAACCAAAAGTCACACAAATAGTCAAATTATCTCAACTTCTTTTGCTTATAATCTAATCAAACAAAAAAGTACCACAGTGAGGACAAAATATGCTGACTTATGGACAGAGATGACTTGTGGACGTAGATGAAGATGGGATGTACTTCTGAGCAACTCGAGAAGAGGACCCTGTAATATGAATTGCTAAACAGTCTTATTAATAAAAAAAAAAAACCAGAGCCAGATATTAGGGTGAAAACTGAGAGAACAGAGAAGCACAACAAACCAAAGCCAACCTCACCTTCTTAACTCCTCAGCCGATCCTGTTTCCTCAAACTGGAAGCCTCTGAGTCCTCATCCAAATGGATCTCAGCTTAAGTGCTGCTAAAAAGCCTAGAAGCTTAAAAGCCTCTAGTTCCTGGTCCTCATGCCTTATATACTTTTCTGCTTCCTGCCATCACTTCCTGGGATTAAAGGCATGTGTCTTTCCCAAGCAAGACATGAGATCTCAAGTCCTGGGATTAAAGGTGTGTGCCACCATGCCTGGCTCTGTTTTCAGTGTGGCCTTGAACTCACAGAGATCTGGATGGATCTGAATCTCTGTCTCCCGAAGGTTAGGATTAAAGGCATGTGTCTAGCCTCTATGTCTAATCTAGTGGCTGTTCTGTTCTCTGATCCCAGGTAAGCTTTATTATGGTACACAATATATTGGAGGACACAATATATTACCACATTTCCCCTTTTTTTGTCTAAAATAATAAAAGGTTATAACTAATATAAGAAAAACTATATCTAATAAGTACAATATGTATATCAATATATACAGTCAAGAATTACGTAAAGAATGTCTAATCCATTAACATTTGACAGATTCAGACAAATAACTCCATTATAAACATTAACAATATCTAGTCCGTTAACATTTGATAAATTCAGACAAGAAAATTCATTATTTATCTAATTTGGTAAGTCCAATACAAAATTTGTATACAATATAGAAAAATCCAATGTAAAATATTTAAAACAAGTAGTTCTTTTATAAAAGTAGATTCAATAATCTACCTTTTTATCTTATTATATCTATATTCTCTCTTTTTTCTTTTCATAGTAGACTCAATAATCTACCTTTTTAATCATTTCTATATCCTCTCTTTTTTCTTTTCAGAGTAGATTCAATAATCTACCTCTTATCAATATCCTCTTTTTTCTTTTTCTTTTTTTCTCTTTTTCAAACAAGAACCCTGAATCTAATCTCCTTGTTTAGCTTTTTTTTCCTGACGATTATCAATTAACAACTTGTAACCGGTCATCCTAAACAATGACAATTATCCATACCTATTGAATGACCAAAAACCACTCACCCCACCTCTTTTTTTTTTTTTTTTTAGCAGAACAAAGCAAAGGCATTTATTATAGGAGCATTCTCAGACCACACTGGAAAAGGTCCACTCAAGTGGGTTGGGTGGAGACTACTCTGTCCCTATTCCCATTCCTGCCCTTCCTCATCACCTCATCACCTGGAGTCTCCCTCCCACCCCACACAGGAGCCTTCCTTCTCCAAGCATCAAATCCCCATCAATGAAAGATCTCTGCTTTTATAGCAAGAACAGTTCCCACTCCTAGCAGGATCCCAAACTCCATCCCAGTTCAATACAGATCTCTGCTGATGGTCTCGGGGCCACAGAAATGCCTGCGAGGAGAGGCAGGGTCCGCAGGACACGGGGCCCTAGGTGAGGATGTCTTGAGCCTGGTGCTCCACCAGCATCTCCATGCTCTTCACATCGGTGCACCACAGCTCCAGACGGTCCTTCATCCCCCTGATCTGCTGCAAATCCAGCACTCGAGGCTGCACCCAGGTCATATGAACCCGCTTGTCCACTTCGTCTATGCTGCCTCTCACCAGCCCCACTGAGAGTGCCTTCATCACCAGCAACTCGACCTTGTTCACGGTGATTTTGGCACTTTTGGCAATTTCTTCAAAAGTGAGTTGTCTGTGGTTGGCAGGTCGTGTGAAAGTCATCTCCATAAGGCACAACAACTGGATCTTCCTCAGAAGCTGGGCCTCGTTGGCTGCTAAGTCAGGCTGCTGGCCCCAGGCAGACTTCAGTGTCTGGAACCTATCTACATCACCACTATTGAAAGCATATAGAGTGTCGATCAGCCACTGCCTGTCAGTGTCCCTCAGTGAATCCAGCACAGGGTGCATGAGAAGTTCTCCGAAGTTAAAAACTCCCTCGCCAAGAAGTCCAGCAAGCCCCAATGTGAAGGCTCTCTCCTGTTGCTCTGACACTGGCAGATCCCTGATGTCGACACAGCCCAGAAACCGTAGAGCATCTTTATAGTAGGACGCGTGGTTTCCGATTGTTTGATAGTATTTACTGGAGAGATCATAGAAACGACTGTGAACTGATGTCACACCAGGGAGATTGTTGAGCATCTCTTCAACATCTTCAATGGTTTCCTTTGTAGCCTGCAGATCCCCGATGTTTAATTTCAGAGCTCCAATAGCTGTTTTACACAAGATCACTGCTTCATCACTACTTTTTACCTTCTCATGAGTCTTTTCCAGAAAAGTAAGAGCCACATTAGGATCGGTCATCTGTCTAACCACATGAAGAATTATTTCTACCAGGGACAAAGGGTTTACCCTGTGTTCAAATTCACTGATGAAGTTTTCATAAAGCTTAATGAGACCATCTCCTTGGGCAAAGCATGGGTCCTGCACAAAATCAAGCACCTGAAGTGTGAGCTGATGCCACAACTTCTTCGTGTACAGCTCCTCCAAACGGTGCCAAACGGCGGCCTGGCCCGGCCCGGAGCTCTGGCTCTGCTGCAAGGCCGGCACATCCTTCATGATTGGAGAGAGCTGAGAACAGAAACACCAAGTAATCGGAACCGGCAGGGATGGCGGGCGGAAGTGCTCCTCACCCCACCTCTTGGGAATGTAACCTATTGAATGACCAAAAACCACTCACCTCACCTCTTAGGAATGTATATGTCATATTCTTAAAATTACTTCCTGCTGTTTAGGGACAAAGGTATCTTTAGGAAATCCTGAAAAGAAAAATTTGGGGTTAATTGTCAAGTTCTGGGAGAGGTAGCTGTATCATTTGTTGTCCAGTCTCTGCATAATGGGAAAATGCAGGGCTTGTTGAAAGTCCTTGCTCAAGTAGTCTGTGAGGCTGGATCATCGCAGCTAGCCATCTCAAAATTGTCCTGAGCAGTTTGTAGTCCAAAGCCGATCTTTTGGTGGTGTTAATCAGCTTAATGTCTTTATCATAGTCCATGTGGAATAATCATTGTGGGATCCCATCATCTTTTTGGAGATTTCGAAGTTGCTGTTAGGCATTTAAGGAATTGCTCAACATCCTTAGTCATCAGGGAAATGCAAATCAAAACAACTCTGAGATACCATCTTACACCTGTCAGAATGGCTAAGATCAAAAACACTGAAGACAGCTTATGTTGGAGAGGATGTGGGCAAGGGGAACACTCTTCCACTTTTGGTGGGGATTCAAACTTGTATAGCCACTCTGGAAATCAGTATGGTGGTTTCTCAGAAAATTGAGAGTAAGTCTTCCTCAAGACCCAGCTATACCACTCTTGGGTATATACCCAAGGAATGCTCAATCTTACCACAAGGACACATGCTCATCTATGTTCATATCAGCATTATTCACAATAGCAAGAACCTGGAAACAACCTAGATGCCCCTCAACTGAACAATGGATAAAGAAAATATGGCACATATACACAATGGAGTACTACTCAACAGTAAAAAACAATGATATGAAATTTGTAGGCAAATGGATGGAACTAGAAAATACCATCCTGAGTGAGGTAACTCAGACTCAGAAGGACAAACATAGTATGTACTCACTCATAAGTGGATACTGGATGTGAGGGCGGGATGGCCAGACTGCAACCCACAGCTTCAGGGAGGCTAGCTAACAGGGAAAGACCCTAGGAGGGACACATGGATGACCCTGTGAAGGAGAAGTGGATGAGATCTACATGAGTGGACTGGGAGTGTGGGGGAGTGGAAGGCAAGGAGTGGTGGGTGAGAACATAGGGAAATGGGAGGGTCAAGCTGGAACAGGGATAGAGTGGGAAGGTGGGGAAGGAGATACCATGATAGATGAGGACATCATAGGAATAGGAAGAGGCAGAGTGCCGGGGAGGCTCTCAGGAATCCACAAGGATGACCCCACCTAGGAGTGCTGGCAGTGGTCTAGAGGGTGCCTGGACTGGTCTACTCAGGTGACCAGTCTAGTGAATACCCTAACCACCATCATAGAGCCTTTGTCCAGTGACTGATGGAGGCAGATGCAGAGATCCATGGCCAGGCTCTTGGAATCCAATCGATGAGAGAGAGGAGGGATTCTGCAGGTGGGGAATGTCGAGATTGTGATGGGAAGACATACGTAGATGACCAGCCACACTGGTGGAAGCCCATGAACTGTAGACTAGTGGCTGTGGAGCCCCCATGGATAGTACTAGGCCCTCTGGATAAGGAAGACAGTTGTTTGGCTCGAACTGTTTGGGGGGCACCCAGGGAGGGGGATTGGGATCTGTCCCTGGTGCATGGCCACGCTTTTAGGAGCCCAGTGCCTGTGGTGTGATGCCTTGTGCAGGCTTGGTGCAGTGGGGAGGGGCTTGGACCTGCCTAGGCTCAGTGTGCGGGGCTCTGCTGACTCCCCATGGGAGACCTTGATTTGGGGGATGTGGGGATGTGGGGTGGCTTGGGAGGGAGGGCTGGGGGATGGGAGGATGGAGGAGATGGGATCTGTGGGTGGTATGTAGTGTGAGTAGAAAATATCTTAATAAAGAAAAATGAAAAAAAAGTTGCTGTTAGGCGTGGTCATGGTTCCCTGCAGAATGTGTGTGTGTGTGTGTGTGTGTGTGTGTGTGTGTGTGTGTGTGTATGTGTACCTATTCTGTGGTTTAGAGCAATATCAATTGTATCTGTGGCAGAATCATGTCTCACAGCCAGTCCCAAGTTTGCAATACAACAGGTTCCATTCTTCTTCACCAGGGTATTCTTTGATTTCAATCTCTGTGAGCAATAGCTGGCTTTCCTTGGGTACCAACAATCTCCATGTGAAGATGGGCAAGACCACTCAACGTGGACAGAGCGAGTGTGATCATCCCTTCCACTGTAACAATGTATCTATTCAAGTAATGGAAAAGGGATCCATGCTCATGGTAATCCGACACCAGCCACAGCCGAGTCCATGTGCCATTGTCTTTGTTTTCTGCTGCTATAAATCCTAGGATGTTTTCGTGGTGTAACATCACAGTCTGATAAATCTCTGCCTCTTGGAACCACAAACGTTCTTTCCCTAGAAAAGAATATCTTCACAGCAACTTCTTCTTCCCGCTACTTGCCTCGCCAAACTTCTCCAAACTTACCTTTGCAAATGCTTTCTTGTAACAGGATGGTCCTGGCAATTGTTTCTGAACAGCAGCGGGAAATCCTTCGTCCCTGGTACTAGCATTGCCGCCGCCACCAACACAATGAAAAGCAGCTGGCAACTTGGAGCAGCAGCCACTGCAGCCTCCATGGTCCGGCTACAACGGTTTGTGGACCCTGTTGCAGCTTCTCCTCAGCAAGCCTCCCATCCCAGGCTGGCCTGGAACTCAGGGTCCTCCTGCCTCTGCCTCCTTCAGCAAATCCTACCAGCGTGCGCCACCACAACTGGCAGTGTGCTGCTTAGGCCTGAGCTGGGGACAGCAAAGCCACAGACAAGTGGCTCCTTTGTGAATTCCTGCCCCCAGGACCCTAAGAGCTAGACCTCTCTACAGGTTGTCAGAGTAGATGCTCTGCCTTCTGTCTTCCCAGATTCTAAATCATTTTTTTTCCTTAGACAGGCATAATTGCAAATATATCTTCCTTTAACATATGAAAAGTTCCTCTTCAACTCTGAAAACATACATCTAAGTGGCCCCCTCCATTTAGTCTCCCAGGGTGGCATCATTCCTCAAGCATTTCTTAATTTACCGGTTCAATTTATCTGTAACAACTTACTAGTTGCTTTGTAAAAAATGTATGCACAGGCTTTGGGCTCCCTCCAAACTAGACTTTGTGCTACATTGTATTTTGGGTTGTTTTTCATGTAAAGATATCACCGATGAACATATCATTTCTCACTTGGTGAACAGCCTGTGCACACAGAGAATACTTCCTAATTCTACTTATTAAAAATGTGCTTGCCTTGTAAGGCAGTTTTAGGATTGTAGGGGGAAAGGCAGAAAATTCATAGTTCTTTTGTAACCTCCCTCCCTCTGCAAACATTTCTCTATGAACATCTTGCAGTGGAGTGGAAACATTGTTACAATTAATGAACCAATACTGGGCTATGATTAGTAGCCGAAGGCCTTAGTATGCATTCTAAATCTTTTTCTGTGCTGTCCAGTTCATACAGGCTTATGACAAACACATGATGTGCTGTCTACCAATGCAGAGTTGTGGAGAATAGTTTCACTGCTCCCAAAGCACTCTGTGCTTTACCTATTCATCTCTTCCCTTTTCTCCTCTGAGCTTCTGGGAAAATGGATCACTTTTTTTTTTTTACCTTCTCTGTAATTTAGCCATTTCTAATATAAGTTTTCATTCTTCAAACATCTTTACTTTCTAGCTAAGAACCATGTCTCTGCCATGTTATTTTCCTTTCATTTTTGCCATTGAACCAGCAGAAGATTTTCTTTTCAAGAATATGAATTTTACCACTGAAGAGTTATTATGAGGCAGCAAAAGTATAGAACAATAATAGCCAGTCTGAAGTGTAGGTGTTTAGAGACAGCCCAGGCCCACTCACTTGTTCAGTGACACTCTCTTGCTTATTATGCTCTGAAGCATAAGATTCAGAATTGCTCCTTATAAAAGGATAAATTGCTACATGGTATGAACTTTCAAGTTCTTTTGGTGATCTTCAAAACCATGAGAGCTAAATCCATAGAAGCCAAAAAACGAACAGAAGTCAGTATGCTTGAGTGTGAAACTGAGGCAGGTTTCTCTAGCAAAATCTAAAAGTTGTGATGGCTATCCTGCTCATTCACAGCTTAGCATGAGTGGCAGGCTGATGAATCAACGCAATTGAAAGGGAGCAGTCACTCCAAGGCAGCTATCTTAGAATCCTCATCATAAGGCTCCCGGTTATCCTTGAGCCAAGAAGACTTAAAGACCCCACACTCTCCTATTCTTTTGTGGCCTAGTTTGTTGTGTATTGCTTTGTGTTGCATTTTATAAACTACTATTACTGATGAAGTCGGTGAATTCAAGCAAAACTTTCACCCATTGCTGACACCTAGTAATTAGGGTTCAAATGTAGGTTGAGCATTTATATTGTTGATAGCATGAAGAAGAGTTAAAGACTTAGCAGAAGATGCTGGGAAAATAAATAGCCTCATGCTACATGATCCATGAGAAGCAGAAATAGTCCTCAAATTTTCTTTACATTCTATGTGTATACTTAAACTAGAGATTATTATCAGGAGCTGTTTTAGAACTGTAGGTAGCTTGTAAGTCTCCTGAAGCAAGGATATTTTCATTATTTGTGATTCATATTCCTATTTCATTCTTTTTTTCAGTGGCTAGCCTTAAATAAAGTAATTTACCATATTTTAACCTTTCATGAAGTAAGTTTAAATATAGACTGTAAAAGCTATCACCTTCAATATTGAAAACTCAGAAATATTCTAATATCTGTGTTTTTTGATGTACATTAATCAAGTATTTTAACTGATGAAATAATGGCTTCATTGAGATTAAGTAAAGCTGTTTACATACATATTAAACTTATATATACAACTATATGGTCAAAACAGACCACATACATTTAGGAACTCTTCGAATCCTCAAGTAATTTCACTGGCACATTCAAATCTTACAAGGAAGGGCTATCTCCAACAAACAGATATATACGATAAGAAAGCTTGTAGGAATTGTGAGCTATCTAAAGTAAAAGTCAGAGGGAAGCAAGAACACCATTTGACATAATCCTTATATTTACCAAGGATACCACATTGAGAGTCTGTCTTCAAAGTAGCTCACTCATACAACAGTAAGAAACAACAGCAGCCCTGGGAGATGCCCATCACATGCCTGGGAGATGCCAATCACATGCCTGGGAGATGCTCATCACATGCCTGGGAGATGTCCATCACATGCCTGGGAGATGCCCATCACATGCCTGGGAGATGCCCA
>CABHPR010121953.1:0-19802 GCA_902168415.1 Peromyscus melanophrys | reverse complement strand
ACACACACACACACACACACACACACACACACACACACACACACACACTTTTAATGGAATATTCCGTACTTTTTTTCCATTTATGCCTCAGACTGTTTTGAACTCCTGGTTGCAAGCAATCATCTCTTAGACATTCATTACCATTTCTCAAAGCTGAACTCTGTGACCTTCCTACTATGTACAACTTGGTATTTAGAGGTGTTGTTAGAATGGATGTTGTGATCCTATACAAACTTCTTTTTGCTTCATTTCCTTCTCCCATTAAATGCTCCACTGCAAATGACAGTTTAATGTGTAGCTTAGTCCTCATATTATTCTTCTCACACCACCAAGCCTCTGCAAAAGTGTCACCCTTTCCTGAAGTAGACTGCTCTCAATCCATCTGACATGTTCCCAGTTAACCACTGGAGTGCCTTACAAAAGCCACTTTGCAAAAGGTTCATCAACTGCTGCAGAAACATCCTTCTCTGACTCCCAGATGTGATAATTACCTGTGAGCAGGATTTTTCTCCTTAAACTGTAGCTCCATGCCAAACCTTGCCTTACTCAATTTTATATCTCAGTTGAATCGGGAGACTATTACCTGGTGTTCAATGTTCATTAGGTAGATGACAAAGTGGGAGGAGAATGACCATGGACAATCCTTGTTTACAGAGACAGCCAGTTTAGCATCATGAATTAGCTCCACAATACGTCTTCTGACACCCTCTGCCTTCTATGCCCTTGTGGCATCACTGGCTGAGGTGCTGTCAAGATAATGGGAAGTTAAGGACTCTGCTTAAGTGTTTGGAGTAATCTGGCTTCAAGGCACAAAACCATAAGCAAGTCAAAATTTTGAGGCATGAACAACCAAAGATATGTTTGGAAGAAAAGGTAATATATTGATCAAGGAAAACTTTAAGAGCAACAAATAGCTAGAGGAGTTCACAGTTTGGATATGTGAAAAGAATAGTAGATGAGTTAGAAGTGGGATCCCTGGGAAGCCACCAGAAAGTAGACGCTCAGTTCCAGAACTGAGCCACTGTGTGAAAGTTATGTTTTCCCCTCTTCATGCAGAAAAGGCAGTGTGGCTCAGGGTAAAGGCTCACACGTAGGGATACAGCTACATGAGGCTATGGTGTCATTGGTATTTTACTAATATTGACAGATATCACTAAACAAACCTCAACAATGTAAAGTCAACTGTTATAAAATATATGGTATCAGGGCAATGTGATAAAATGTAGTGTCATGCTCTAAGCAGAATATGCTATGCACATTTATAGTATAAATTATAATATAGATTTAATCTACTTAAGAGAACCAACTGCTTTCAAGGGCACTTGAGTATTTTTAAATTACTGATTACATAAAAACAATAATTAACTTTCCTCTTTAAAAAGTGACCAAGTAGCTGAGAATGATGATACCTGTTTAGACTCTTAGCACTTCAGAGATAGAAAGAAGCAGGAGAATCAAGAATTCAAGGTCATCCTTTGTTCTGTAGCAAATTCAAGGACAGACTGATAAATAGGAGACCCTATCTCAAAAAATCAATAGACATGAGTAGAGAAAGTTTGCTCCCTATAAACATTATCAGTTCAGAGTTTATTAACTTGTTTGAACTTGTTTACACTTATTTGGGTGTGAGCATGTGCATGTTACAGCATGTATGTGGAGGTACATGACAATTTGCAGGAGTCAGTTCTCTTCTTCCACATGCTGTGGGTCCCAGAGATTGAACGCAGGTCGTCAGGTTTGGCTTCAAGCACCTTTACCCACTGAGCCATCTCACTGGACCTAATATATTTTAAATTACAAATGGATTTATAACAAACAGGGTTAGATTTCTTGAAAAATGATCATTTTAATGCAGAATGGTCTTCAAGCATCCATTGGTAAATTCAGCATATACATATATTTGAGGAACTGCTCAACTGTAAGACTCTATGAGGTTGTAAAAGAACTAAGTTTAGGTTGCCCTTGAAGTTGCTAAAACTATGATGAAGATGTTTAATGTATGTGAAAACAACAACGACGTGAAAAATAAAAGCAGAAAGTTCCACAAAGGAAAGAGGTAAGTCTGAGCTACTGGGGGAGCACAAAAGAAATGAAGATTTTGCTGATTCATTTCATTTATTTATTTTTTGAATTCTAAAATTTAACTTTACAGCCCAGGTGGATTAAAAGGACAAAATACTCTCGATCCCCAATGTTTATAATCAGGAGTAGGACTGAGTAGAAAAGACTTAGAATGTGACAGGGAAAGAATGGCCATGTAGAATATTGATGTGTCTCGGTCTAACCTCATGGGTAGCCTGAAGAGGTAGCCATTTGTTGGACAGAAGAGAAGCCTCTTCCACCATGCCCAACCCCTACAAGGCACACAAGCCAAGAGAAAAGAAAGAGCAAGGAAGACTCTGGAAATTGCTAGTACATAAGATTGACAGGGAAAGGTGTGGGGTGGTGCTATCTTGGTCGCTTGTCTCATTTCTCTCATCAAATACCTGGCAAAGCCACTTGAGGAAGGAAGGTGAACTTTGGCTCACAGTTCCGGGGTACAATCTGTCATGATGACGGTGGCTTGAGACCACTGGTCACTACAGCATCCACAGTCAGGAAATGCAGACTCAATTCTGGAGCTCAGCTCCTTTTCTTGTTTTTATTTAGCCCATAACCCCAAACCATGGAGTACTGTTCACCTTAGTTACCATAATCTAGATAATCCCTCATGCCCAGAGGCTGGTCTCCTAGGTTATTCTAGGTCCTGCCAATCTGCCAAGAAATTTAATCATCACAGGTTATTTGGCAGGCACAGCTGGCAGTCGGTTATAAAATCGCTTAACTAGCATGATAGAGAGTGCGCAGTTCGTTCTGGGTTTTCACTGAAGCCGTCTGAGAAAGTTGAAATCCTGTTGGACTCTTAGGGACCTGCCCAGCTACCTCACAATTCAGAATCCTCTGGATCACCACAGTGCTTTGCACCACAGTTGCCTAAGTTGCTCCTCACAGACCTGCTGTGAACGTAGGAGGCTGAGGACACCATCTGAGAAACATACATTGGCAGGGAATGCTAGTTTTAATTGCCTTGGTACATTGAGTTAAACATGCACAGGTTCCACACACCCATTCTTTTATATAGTTCCCTCAGAATATTCAGGTTTTCTGTTTTCCTGAGTATTTACCCAAAATATAAAATGGGATAGAATATTCTCATCAGTAGGTTCACCTAATTCCTCCTTGGGGAAATTCCATTCCTCCAGGCTGGACTTACGTAACACCTCATCTTACCCAAAGGAAGACAGGTCTGGTTAACCTTTGTGGATGCTTTTGTATCCATAAAAGTCATTTTTATTTGGCAAAATATGGTGATTCATGTTTTCTAAGGTTTATAATCTGAAAGAAGTAATGTTGATATGACTAAGAATATAAAGGGCACCTTAATGAGTAGCTGCTGTTTGTTTTAAACTGAGCATGGAGAGGGGAAAGGAGAGATGGGGAGATGGGGGATGAGGATAAAGGTGAAGCCTAGGAAGAAAATCTGGCAAACGTGCCACTGAAGGAAGATAAGAATGAAAGAACTGAAAAAGCTTAAAGTGGATAAAGATTGAGATGAACATAGATGAGGTCTCTTTATCCATTTGCTTGTTTGCGTCTAGCTTATGCTTTGTATTTCATTCTGCCATATTTTGTTTCTGTTGAAGGTGATCATCAACCAATATTTCCTTTTTTAAATGATGTTTCTTGTAGAAGTGACAAACACAGACACTCTTTGTTTTTCTGGGCAGTCTGTTTTGCATAAGCAAAGTCTGTTTGACTTGCCTTGGATATCAAAGGGGGCTTGATGTCATAGGGGCTGGCTTCTAATATTTTCCATGCAGGTGATGTTGTAATCACAGTTACCAATGGATATATTTCTTTATTTCTGTAATGACATTTATTTAAAGAATTGCTATTTATGAAAAACTGAAGACTCCTTTGCAAACAACTGTTGACATTTCATGTAATTTTTCAAATTTATGAATACAAATACTTTAACGTTTAAGGATTTAGGGAAAAGTACATTTTAAAATTTATAATCTAATTTATTAACTTTAAATTCAAGAAGTTATTCGTTTCTACATAAAGAATCTTCATGCACAAAAAAGTCATGCATGTACATTCAGGGTCCAACATATAATTGCATCAACTCTACCGAATGAACTACTAAGCACAGGAGCTTTCTCCAAAGGCTCATTCTCCTTCCCATTTTTTAAAAAGACCCTAATATTAATAACAGTTATTAAGGTGAACAGCTTAGATTCCTAATTGATGTCATTCTTCCTGTCTTGTAGACAGGTTGTCACTAAGGAACTCAACTTTTCCTTAAATATGACATGGATTCTTTTCTTTCTACTTCCAAATCTCTCGCCATATTTAAAGTTCTTACAACTTGACACCTTAATTAGAAAATAATATACTACTTCTGATTCAGTCTTCTTACAACCTGTGATAGGTTAATTATAATTTTATCATTTCCTTCTTTGTTTAATGGAAAGCAGAAAATGGAGATTTATTTAATGTGGCCACATTGAAAAGAGGGACAAAGAGAGCCAGTGACCTCCCCCTCCCAAGGCCGTCTTTAGGGTTTTGAAGTGAGGTTAAGTTGAAATATAGGGCGAAGGATATGTGTATCTAAGCAGTCCTGGTCAAGGTTTGGTCCCACCTACTATTGTCCCATTATTATCTGGGCTTTAGTCTCGTTCCTATAATGTGCTCTGACAAGTTGTCTGAACTGTGTGAAATCTCTTTCTCAGAATTGGTCTTTTCCTTCTCCCAGCATGAGATTCCTGGGGAAATTCCCATTTCTTTGGGGTCTGTTGTATCTCTCAATATGATTATCAGAATATTGAAACAAGTGTCTCTTTAGAATATTTTCATTTCTGCCAGGCCAGTTATAATTCTCCACTTGCTGTTTTAGTGCCTCAGTCTTAAAGTAGAATAAGTGTATGTCTGTAACAATATAGTGAAAAGAATGTAAGTAGGAACCAAGGCTAGAACAACACATTTAATTAGTGCAACACAGGTATGTGTAAGAACAATTTTTCACAACCTATTGGCATTTTTAGTTACTTGTGGAAGGGCTAGCACAAGTAACTTCATCCTGTCGGTTTGAGACAGGATCTTGTCATGAAACCTAAGCTAGCATCAAACTTATGATCCTCCTGGTTCAGCTTCCTAAGTGCTGGGATTACAGGCAAGCACTACCATGCTCAACACAACTTTATTTCAGTTGTGACAACTCCCCCCCTTCTCCCTTCGTCTCTGAACAATATTCTTTAAAGATATCACCGATTGATTCACCACCTGGTAGGTCCTTTTCCATTGTTCCATGATGGTAGGGAAAGACTGTTTGGTTTGATCTGATCCCACGTTGTGGGGATAAGTGACAGATGTCAATGGGTGAGTGCTAAAAGCCATTTAGGCTCAAGTGTAAGCAACTAAGATATAGCACAGGGGGCTCTTAGGTCAGGTACCCTGAAGTGCATTGTGCATGCCCTGTGGGTAATGTCCTAACACCTCACAGCTGCTGTTGAGGTTACTTTGTCAGAAGCTGTACTTCTCTAGAATCTTAGCAGATCATTTAGTCATAAGACTTTACAAAAACACACTTATCAAGTAACAAACTATAGTTAGCTGTCAGGCTTTACAACAACATAGCCAACAGGAGTAAAACTATTTTGAAAATTAAGAAATTGTATACAGATTTACAAACATCTAATGCCTATCAATATTTAGAGAATTTACATGTTTAAGATACACCTATACATATAAAGAAGGCAGCAACACAGCATTATTATACAGAAAGGCTACTTAAAAGTTATTGCTAAAACACGATTTAGAATCTTTGATTTAGTATAGGAAGTCTATAACATTGACAATCTAATTTTCATTCTCTTACAAGTTTATGAAATGATACTAGTTATTACAGATTATGTGCAAGTACACCCCACATATACAATAGCAAAATACTTACGTTGTCCAAGTAAACATATGTATACTCAGGTTTTAACTGGAGATGCTAGACAACTTTTATCCACTATATGCGATGTGATCCATACCACCGTTAACTATCTATGTGTTGTCACAACTTTCAACTTAAAATCAAAACTCTAATTACTATATTTTTAACTTTGACTGCATGTTAAGCTGTTGGATTTTTTTAATAATCCTAATTTTCCTGACATACAAGCTTTAAAAAAGTAGAGACATCATTATGAACCTTGAAGTAAAGTGTAAATACAGTACATTTGATTTATTTTATCTTTATAATCTACATTTTCTCAGAGGTTAAAAAAAGAAATACATAGCCAGTATGAGACAGTTTAACCAGTGTCAAAGATGTGAGTTTTATTATTAAACAATGATATTTAACAATGACATTATTAAACAATGATATATAAAAAAATAATAACACAGTGAATAATTTGATGAACTAAAACTCATGTGTTTCCATGTTGACTCCACTCAGGACCAGTGGACAGATTCTGTACTCTCTACAGTTCAGTGTCATTACTGTGGACTCAGTCCCTCCCCTTCAGCTGAGTCTGATTCCCCCCAGACTCTAATCTGTTCTCATCAATGGGCCTTCACGCCAAGGCTGCAGGAAACAGCCTTCACTACCAGCTTGGGCTCTGCTTGTCTTTGGTGTTTAGGACAATTAAAGGCCATTTAACAGTCCTCTTTTCTTTATGAAGGAATTTGTTCTTTTTATGTGAAGACAGCTAGTTGTCTCACAACTCTCTCGAATACCTTCTAAATTGAAATTCTTTGTTTTTTTTCCTTATCTTTTTGCCTGGCTAGGCTTCCAGTTCCAAGAATCAAAGACATTCACTAGATTGTGCATATTCTATATGCCATTGTTTGACTCAACAATCTCAGGAATACAGCTCTATCTAGGTGTGTTGATGCAGGCACTATCGTCTTAGGAACTAGTGAGGTTGAACAGGCAGAGCCCTTGAGCCCAGGAGCTTAAGGCCAATCTGGGTAACATGGTGGTGACACTCCCTTTCATAAACAGCAAACAGTGGAGTCCTAGCGCTGATAAAGCTAAAGAGACATGGGAGTGGTCTTCAAATGGTTTCAATGAAGGCTTTATCCACAGCAAAGAATTCATGTAAAAAAATGATCAGAGATGTCAGAGCATTAAATGTTGCCCAAGTTGGAGGTGAAAAGGAGGAGGCAAAAAATAGAATGGGTAGAAATGTGCACTGTTACCAGGGTAACATGAGGCCATAAGAATGAAGAAGGGAAAGGACTCTAAGAAATGGATGTTGGTGGATGAACCAGAGTCATGTGAAATTAGGAGGAAGAAAACATCTTCAGAATTGAGGAATGAAACCTAACTGAATGTTTATCCTGATTCAAGTCACATTCCTAATGTTATTGTCAAGTTAGTCTCTTAAAAACTAAATGATGAAATAAATGTAAGTTGATCCCCTGATGACATGGTAATGTAACTAATTGATATTGGTAAGGCTGAAAGATGATTGTCACTGCCTGGAAATACATGTACAAAAACAGTGCTTTACCATATTGTACAAAGTGTTTAATGAATTTTTGAAGAATATTTATGTAAGAAATAGCCATTCAACATACAGAGAAAATCTGGAACTAGGTACAACATTTGGCCTCAGATAGGTTTAAGGAGAATATAGGGAATCATTATAAACACAAGCAGGTATATGTGATCTATTCAGGAAAGCAGAAGTGTTCAAATATCTTGGTTCTTTAAAAAGCCTTGTTATGAATTCTGAGTTGTAAAGGAATTGAATAATGTACTTGAATGCCAGCTATAATTCCCAGGAGATGAAGAATGCCCAATAAGCCATCGTACTGTAATATTACCTATTAGCTCTAGCTGTTTAATCATCTACTCTGAAGATTTTGTACATCTATTATGTCTAATAGTCAGGATTGATGAGACACTATACCAATATTCATGAATTCTACATCCTAGACATAGGGAGAGAAGAATGAGGAAGCACATAAAGTGATTGCTCTTTTTTTATCGTGAAAACCACCAAACACACACACACACACACACACACAAACACACACACACACTCAAAAAAGTAGAGGACAGTGGTACAGAAGACCTTGATGGGGCAATGGGAGAGATGCTTTAACCAGACCTCTAACAGTGCGTCCTTAAAAAAGTAACACGCCGTACATGGGAGAAAGCAGAAAACCATTTGAAGAATGTGAGAAAATACTTTCCACAAAAAGGAAACCACCTGATGAATGATCACAATACTAAGACAAAATTGGAATTTTTAAGACATTACTGTATTGAAGGGTTATAGGGTATGTGTTAGAGAGCTATATGAAGAGGCTAGGGCCTCGACTCGGGAGGTAGAAATTTGGAGACTTATTTTAGGAGAAGAAGCCATGGGAAACTTTAAGTCCCAGAGTGATGTGATGTGATTTTTTTATATAGCTTTTATAAGTGTCTTGCATTCTGCAAAGGGAATACATTGAGGAAAAGGCAAGAGTCAAAGTAAGAATCTAATAAGAAGGTGTTGATGGGATAGAGAAAAAACAGAATGGAGATTCAAAAGAAACATTGGAAATGATATTGACAGGACTTACTGGGGTGTAGGATATGATAACTGAGAAAGAGTGCTATGCCAGAGGTGAACAGGGGTCATAAACAGAGAGAAAATTCAGGAGATGGCTCAACCCTAAGGGGCAGTATGTGAGGTATCCAGAAGACAGTCAAGTGATGATATGAAAAGTACCCAGTGAAGTTACAGAACATTGACTTGCAATAATGAAGTGACTTGCAGCTACTTGTAAAAACAGGTCATGAAAAACTGGACATGACCCACTTAAGCATCAAGAACACACAATTAACCTTTCCCTGAATTAATCTGGAGAAGTTTCTCACTTGAAATGCTCTAGAACAGAGTCAAAGGCTCCTTTGAACAAATTCACAAAGTTAAAATATGTAGCCAAAACTCTAGCTGCTAGCTGTCTTGTAATAGTTTAAATATGTAATTGGTGAATGACCACAGTCAAAGGTACTTTCATCCATGCTTGGGAAAAAGACCACTTTTGTGTTGAATTTTAATTTCAGCCAAACTAGATTTCTCTTTCTGAGACAAGTACGTTTATATAAGAGATTTTTTTTCCTTTTCTTTTAGCCTTTAGTTTGGCTTTATTCATTAGAGAGAAAAATTAAGTGTAAATCTCTGAATTGTACCTTTGATGAAGCCAATCACTGGGAATAAAAGATTAAATCCGTTGACTTTTCTGGCTAAAGAAGCTGGCTATGTTTTCATTTTCTCTCAAAAGCTTTAAAGTCATTTCCTTGAACAAAATTAACCAACTATGCACTTTGAGAACCTTTCACAGGACCTTTTATGAGTCGTCTTCTTTTTTTAAGGTCCATTAAGCCAAGATTGCACTTTCCCATCTATATTTTAAATTGTGCTTTCCTTTTTATTTTTCAGAGACAATTTGGTAAGTGAGCACAAATTATTCAAATGCTATTTCTAGCTTAATCCTAATACTGAAAACTGCTTAAACGGACTTTTGTGAATTAGTAATAAACACAAGGAGAGATGATAAGGTAGATCCAAGCTGCCACTGATCTCTCCTACACATTCACACACATCGAGGGACAAGAAAAAAACATTATCCTTGATGCACATAGAAAAGAATTTGAATCTTTTATGTCATGCCTAGCTTGTGTTCTAACGTGTCTTTTAGTAACCATTAGTATGTACCAAAAATGGTCCTTCACATGCTGTTCCAGAGAGGTTGATGCTGTCTTTGCCTTCCATATGTGATAAGAAAGTTTAAATAGTTTTCTGTGCAAATGGATGGAACTGGATTTAAATAAATTTTTTTCCTTTGTAGCTTTTTTTCTACTATTCTGTACCTGCTTTGGGGGGTGAGGGTTAGGTCTGAGAATCAGCCTGTAGGAGAGGACATAACTGATGAGATGGCCAAAGAAAAGTGTTCTGGTGCAGCTTTGGGAATCCACCAGTATTCCCAAATTTGGAATTTCTCTGCGGGAATGGGAGCTGACATTTCTTTATTTCTGGTTTCTGCTGACGACTGTTGCAGCCCAAACTCTCTGTCCCTTACAGTTGAAGATGGGGAGGCCAGTGAACTATGGGGATAGAAATCTCATGATTTCCAGCATATCTTTCATATGAAGGAAGTAACTGAAGTATTCCAGAAAACCAAGGGAGAAATTCTAGAAAGAAGAAAATATGATTTCCAGGAGATAAGGAGAGTCCTGTTTGTTTTAAGGATGTTGAAGATCATTGGGCCTTTTGTGGTCAGTTTCAGTGGCTATCTCTGCTGTTGCTATGTGCCCAACATTCTTGGTCCGGTAATAGACAGTCACCTCCACTGTGATTTCTTCTCCTCTGTCAGACCTAACAAAAAATACCATTATAAATGTTTAATAATAATAACAATAATGATAATGATAATAATAATGATAATAATTAGTATTGTTTCTCATCATCATCATCATCATCCAATCAACTCCCACTGATGGCTTGTTATCCACCAGTACAATGTTTGTGAAGAGAGAGAGCCCTGTCTACTAAGAAAACCCAGTCCTCTGTTTAAGGCTTCATTTCTGGTGATTTCTAACATTCCTACCCTTGCCATATAATGAAGACTCAGCTCCTAAAACATTGCTCCTCTTTAAAATATGGGGACCTGTCAATATTGGACACACACACTTCTTTGGCAATAGCCAGGCGGATCTGAGAGGTGTGAATGTCTTATTGGTCCCCAAATCACTTCCAAATTATAAAATCCTCCACTACTCCAGGCTGTTTTCAAATCTAAGAATTTTATATTTCTTGGTTTTTCGAAACAGGGTTTCTCTGTGTAGCTTTGCGCCTTTCCTGGAACTCGCTTTGGAGACCAGGCTGGCCTCGAACTCACAGAGATCCGCCTGCCTCTGCCTCCCGAGTGCTGGGATTAAAGGCGTGCGCCACCACCGCCCGGCAGAATTTTATTTCTTTTAGAACAGCTGCTGCTCCTACATGTCTGAGTTGGCAACCCCCATGCCTGTATCTCTAAACCACACAATCCAATGTATTGCCTGTCTGATAGGTAAGATGAGTTTGAAATACAAAGTTCCATATTACTATCGAATGTGTGAATGAAGGGGGAAATCAGCAATCAGGATAACATCTCACAGATCTTGCCACAAACAGTGGAAGAACTTTTACTTCAAAAGCTGAAAAATTGCCTCTCAATAAATGACTCAAGCCAGGTTTTGAATTCAGGACTATCTATTCCAAAGTCCACATTATTTCCATTACACAATGAAAAATAATGCTATTAAACAAAATGGAAGTCAACATGGTTTTGAAAAAAGAGCCTCGGTTCCCTTTCTCAACACTTTCAACTATAAAAAAATTCAAATAGGTCATGTACCAAAAGTTGAACAGATTGTCATTGTTTAATCGTGTCCTATTTAAACTGCCTCTACCAGTGACTTGACAAGAAAATAATATTATATTTGTGTAAAATATAATATAGAGAAATGGCTTAGAAGTTAAGAACATTGGTGGCTCCTCTAGAGAACTCAGGTTTGATTCCCAGCACCCACATGGTGGCTCACAAGAGTCTGTATATCTAGCCCCAGGGCCTTTGATGTCCTTTTCTTGACTCCATGGGCACTGCACACATGTGGTATATAGACACATATGTAGATAAAACACCCCTACATATAAAATAAATAATGTAATTAAGAATATATTTCATCATGTATGGTCATTTATGTACCAAATCACTGTGATCAGAAAATTTCCATACATATATAGTGTGCTGTACCCCATGGTTAACTTGGTTTCTTAAGCAACAACTATTTTCCAATTAAAATGATCAAATAAAAATAGACAAAAATATATTTCTAGAAAGAAAAACTCATTTAAAGTATACATGATTTAATATATGCATAAAATATGAAAGAGTTAGCCAATCTAATTTACAAATCTTATCTCAGAATTACAATTTGAGTTTGTGTGTGTGTGTGTGTGTGTGAGAGAGAGAGAGAGAGAGAGAGAGAGAGGGAGAGAGGGAGAGAGGGAGAGAGAGAGGGAGAGAGGGAGAGAGAGGAAGAGAGAGGGGGAGAGGGAGAGAGGGAGAGAGGGAGAGAGGGAGAGAGGGAGAGAAAGAATAGATTAAAGATCCACTTTTGGCAAGTTTCAAGAGTAAATACATTAGTATTAACTATAGTCACCTTGCTGTACACTAGACACCCAGGAATTATTCATCCTGAATAAATGATTCTTTGACCAACACCTCCCCATTTTCTGACACCTTAGTCCCTCATACTTATGATTCTATTCTTTGATTTTTATGAGTTTGACTTTTTAAGATTTTTCACATTAGGGAAATAATGCAGTATTTTTTTCCTATGTTAGGCTTATTTACCTTAGCATCTCTTCCAGTTTCATCTTTGCCATTACAGTGGTAGATTTCTTTCCTTTTTGTGTATGTATATATGCCTGTACTACATTTCCTTTATCCATTCACCATCAATAGAGACTTGTGTTGACTCTATTTTTCTACTCTAAATATCAGCTCACTAACCATAAGGAAATGTTTACAATAAAGAACAACACTGATGCATGGTAATATAATAAAGTTGATCTCTAGGAAATGAACTATAATCTGATTCTCAACCTTCTGAATGCTGTGAACCTTTAATACAGTTCTTCATGTTGTGGTGACCTTCAACCATAAAATCATTTTTGTTTCTGCTGCATAACTGTACTTTTGCTGCTGTTATGAATCATAGTGTAAAAATCTATGTTTCACAATAGTTTGAGGGGTCATGACCCAGAGCTTGAGAACTACTTATCCAGATTAATGTAGAAGTTGATAGGCATTCTTTCAAAGAGGAAACTTACATAGATGCTAAATTCTATAGAAAGATGGATGTGTGTCTTACACTCAGTTCTGAAAGTTAAGATGGGGCTATAAGAAAGGATGGAATAGAGGGTGTGAGTTGTTTTCATAAAATGAGAATTGAGATGAACCCTGGAAATGGAACTGTAGTTTAAAACTTTCAGTATCAGATACCTTGCTTAGTGTATCACAACCAGACTGCCCCCAACTCCTGGCTTGAGATCACTACAGCTTACGTAAAGACTACTGTGATTCAGAAAGTTATTCACTCCCAAATCAAAGAACCCAGGAAATGAACTCATCATCTTGGACCAATTAGCAAAGAAAACATCTACGATTATAAAATAAAATGCCATAGAAAACAATTTTAATGATTTCTGTAAAATGTATCATTAATGAGAAAAATTTATGGGAGAATATAATAATGGTAATGGTTTACTCTTTGCTATCCTTAGCTTTAGTTTTACGGCCAAATTAAGAAAGTTTTAAGAACTTTTAATCTTTTCAATTTTAGCTGATAATGATGTGAACCTGCTGTTGATTAAAATGAAGATTGAAGCAGAACCCAAAAAGGTTTTATAATAGTTCATTCAAATGATATGGCCAGAATTATATTTTACCAATGCTTTTAATCATTTGATCATACATCACATTGAAGTGCCACCTTAGGCCCAGTGCCTCAAGAAGCATGAAAAGCATGTTGAGCTTCCACTGGAAGAGGGGATGCCAAGGACCACAGAGTTCATCTATGTTCTTCATCACTGTGTGCCATAGGTGCCCGCAGGGGCTGGCATGAGGGTAGTTTGGAAATTTAAAGGACAGATTCCTCGAAAAAAATTTCTTAGTTCACCAGTACATGTGACCCTTAAGTATCATCTCCACAGTAAAGCCTCAACAAATACAATTTCCATAAAGTCTGGGAAATTTAGAATGGTTCATAGGAAATCAAAATGATGTGATAAAGGCTATGACCCCAGGATTTATGTTTTTAAAATTGTGAAGGTAATTCTTATAAAGTGTGTGTGTATACATATATATGTATGTATGTATGTATGTATGTATATATATATATATATATATATATATATATCTTGAGGTTTTCTTTTTTGTTTTGAATTTTGTATTGTTTTCCTTTTTTATTATAATTGCATCACTTCCTCCTTCCCTTTTTCTCCCCCCAAACCTTCGCATACACTCCTTTTTGCTTCTTTTCAAATTCATGGGCTGTTTTTTCATTAATTGTTGTCACTTAGATATTCTTACAATACACAAACACAACCTGCTCAGTCTGTGCAATGGTACTTAGGTTTGTTGTCCAGGCTGACTGGTATTGGATAATCAGTTGTGTACTCTTCTCTGGGAAAGACTTTCTCCTGCTCTCAGCATTCCTTTGTTGTCTTAGTACTCTCGGTAGAATAAAGGCTTCCCTGGTCCACATTAGCGTGTCTGTTGTTCTTGTTGTTTAGTTCATGTATAGGTAGCCTTGTTAGTGAGACTTTCTGAACAGGATTTCATAGTGTAATCTCTCCTGGCCAAGAGTCACAGGAATCCACCTGCCTTACCCATTCCCTAGTGTAGGATTATAGGCAAACCTCACCTCACTATTTTAAGGTTTTCTTGGTCACCCAGGATTGCCATTGACACATAGGTTAGTTTAGTCATGAGTTCAGTGGTGGTGCTTGGGCTTAATAATGTATAAAAGAGTATCTGCCTCAATAATATATAAAAGACTATCTGCCTCCATTTGTGTTGTGAGGTCTGATGGTCTACAAATTGTAATGTGCATTATTGTTTACAGTTAGTTTCTTAAGCAATTGCATCTCTGTTGTTAATTTATTTTACCAGACTCAGTAAGTCTATCTTCTTGGCTTTATTTTACGCTTTTGATATGCAGTGAGTCAGAAAATCAATTAGGACTACTGAAAACCAAGGTTCGCTTATGAGTAACCACCACAGATTTCTTGACACGAATTTACACTCCTAAGAGCTCTAGTTTATTCTTAGTGTTTGGTCAAATTCTGGAACTGAGGTTATTTATAATAGAGTGCCATCTAACAGAATTCTTAGGTGTATTTAGTGACCAAGACACCATGTTTTTCATCTCTGATAAACAGTGAATCAGAACTGTGCATATAGAAATAAATTAAAAGCAGCTGTTATTGTAAATGAACATTATGTGATCCAAACAATACAATACATGTCATCTTTGTAGAGTCAGCTTAGGACCTCATGGTATATTCTAAAGGTAGGAAGTGGGTAGAGGGGTCAAGGGGTCAAGGTAGAGTGACACTGAGGATGTCTATCTCTCCAGTTGAATCTAGAGCAATGATTTCAATACCATGCGCTGGAAAAACGGCTCAGCGGGAAGAGTGTATGCTGCTCCTCCAGAGGACCTGAGTTCTGTTCCCACGACCCAGATCAGGTGGCTCACAACCATCTGTAACTCTAGCTCTAGAGGCCTGAAGACTTCCTCTTAGTTACAGATCTCATTGCTACAACAAAATACCGATCACTGTTGAATTATTTGGTTGTGTTTTCAGGCATGTCAGTCTTGCCTCATGTTATTAGATTTGTCATTACACCCATGCGAATTTGGTATTGTTTTATTTTCTTAAATAACTTGACACTTCATTATACAATTAGCAGATATATAAAATATGGAAATTTCATTTTGATTAGTAGTCTAAAGCCACTTTATCTTATTGTTACACAGCATGTCTTTGAATCTTTAGCCTACTTGTATTTTTATAACGTGTATCTCCAAAAGAGAGCTTATAGTTGTATCTTTAAAAGTCCTCTATAACCACTTTTGCCTTTCATTTGTTGAATTCTTTCATTTTCATTTGTTTAATTCTTTCCTATTTAACCCTGTTATTATTGTGGTTGCATAAGTGTGATGGGTAGTTTTCTCAGTGTGACACAGTATCAAATCACCTGAGAAGTGTCTTAATGAAGAATTATCGAGGTCAGGTTGGTTAGAGGACTACTATACCTAGGAGCAGTCATGTCCTTTCCTGTCTTAGGGTTTTTATTGCGGTGAAGAGACACCACGACCATGGCAACTCATAAAGAAAACACTTAATTGGGGTGGTTTGCCTACAGTTTCAGAGATTCAGCCCATTATCATCATGACGCAGAGTATGGTGGCATTCAGGCAAACTTGGTGCTACATCTTGAGATGCTACATCTTGCAGACAATGGGAAATCAACTGACTCACTGGGCTATATCAAAGCCTACCCCACAGTGACACACTTTCTCTAGCAAGGCCACACCCACTCCAACAAAGCCAAACCTCCAAACAATGCCATTCCCTATGAGATTATGGGGGCCAATCACATTCAAACTACCACATCCTTCCCTTTTTATTTCTTTCTTTTATTCACACCTTTACATCCATAAAACAGCAGCAACATTAAATAAAAACCATTTTAAAAGAAAAATCTGGCTCTGCAGATGACAATTGAGTCTGGACATGAACAAGTGTTAGCATCAGAACTCTCTTCCTGGTGACATCGTTACATTGAATTCAGTGTCGCAGACCATGGTTCATTCCCTTTTTAACCGTAGCATTGAAAAGGCATCAACCCTCCCTTGTGGTAACAATTACTAAAGGATTGAGGTTTGTGAATAATTCCAGAAAGGGAGATAAATATAAAGAAGGAGGAGCTGAGGATTTGTATAAGCTTGATGCATGACAAGGAAATAAGAGAAAGCAGACACATCCAGGATTAGTGAATAGCACAAGGTTACTTAACTTGCAGGGCTGTGATCAAGAAAAAAAAATGATGGAGACTTAATGTGTCTTTAGTATTTAGGGCTATTTTAAAATTATGATCTTTGATTCCACTTTTGCTGGCTCTCTACCCCATCTGGGAGATACACGGGCCTCTCCTTGTCATGTAAAGTCTGACTTCTTTCTCTGAATTTCACCAATCTGCCATGAAGAGAAGCAAGAATGACACAGAGTGAGCCCAAGAATGACAACAGGAAAAGTTCTCTGAGTTGCAAGACCAAGAGCTCTCTCCTCTGCAGCTGTGGAAGACCAGGCAAAACAGCCCTCAGTAGTTCCAGCAAATAGTCTTGCTGATCGTTTACTTTTTGTTGGATGTAGCCCCAAATAAGGAAAGTCAGTGAAAGAGTATGGAGTATAACTGAACATCTCAGAATCATGTTGTTGTTTGTTTAAAAAAGGAAAGCACACTTCTATTCCTGTATCTCTCTATGTATTTTTAATTGGGCATCTTGGACAAGCAGGCACAAAGTACTTCCATTTCCTCCACACTTATATTAAATTCTCTCAAATTATCCTGTTGATCCAATGAAGCCAACAAGAGGAGAAAGATCACAGGAAACAGAAGAGTCAGGGAGAAAACACTCAGAGGCACCACTATCTACCCTTGGGGAAGCAGATGCAACCGATGTGTGATTCTACTGTGGAGCAAGGCCCCTAGGATGTGCAAATGACACACCACACAGACCCAAAAGACTGTCCAGAGATCTGGTTTGTCCTTGCTGCTCACCAGTGTCACCTTAGGTAGGGCAGAGCACTATCTCCGGTGTTCTCCTTACCTGCAAAATGGAGATAACAAGAAAACCTTCTCTGCCTTCTGCCTGGGCTTTTTGCAAGATACAAATAAAACTATTTAAGAAACAGTTTTGTACAATCCACTGGGCTTCAAACAGTGACCCCCCTCTCTCCCACCCTCCCTCCCCACCTTTCTCCATTTTTAATAGCAAAGGGATGTGTGTTTATGAAATCCACAGACTTAAAAACCACTATTATTCAATAAGTTCAGCCTTTTCATCCATTTAATATGTAACCTGAGTTAAATTCTGCTAGCAAGATTAATATGATTTTACCTTTTGTGTCTTGCTAGCATTTCTGGGACTTTGGTAGATAGGTTAATAAGTTGAGAAACAGTAGAAGACAATGAAGAGAATAAAAAAAATCAATAGAAAAGTTAATTAAGTTAAGGACTGGGACTCAACATGATTTATTAGCCTTTGGAAAAATAGGTTAATACAGGTTTAATACTTTATCATCATGATGCAGGTATGTATACATGCATCAAAATACATATTTTCTAATGTTTGCCTCAAATATAATGTATTAATTGTGACACTAGGGAATATATGATTTAAAATAATGTTGTTTGGTGGACCTTTGAATTGTCATCCTTCAGGAAACTTGCAACTATACTAAGAAAACAACTGATGCTGGCTTGATTCCCCTCAATCTATTGCTAAGAAAAATAAGCTCAGAGAGGCTGGATCTCATCACAGCCTTTAGGTTCAGTACTATCAAAGGATTGACTCAGCCAGGCAAACAAAACAAAAACCCATTCTTAAAATGGTTTAGTTGCTTGACCATGCAGTGTAGGAAACAGATTCTTTTGTTCTGACTGCATTTTGGAAACAAACCCCAGACACCTAGGTCAAGAGAGTCCTGCCTTTTAAGGGACAACGAAGCAGAAAGTACAGACAATTCCTATGTAGAAGAAAATAATAAAAAAGGAACATAACAGGGATTTGAATAAAATAAGACAGTGGCATAAAACCTACTTGAGACGTTTAAAACTAGACATCTGTGGCTCAGGAAACCCATTCTATGACTGTGTGTTTAGGGGCTGGTTATGTTAGATGTGTGCCTGTCCACAAGCTTGACCTATAATATGGAAAAACCACTCTTAGAAGGCATAAGAAAAAAGAACTATAGCCAAAAAAGGAAAAGAAAGGATGCTAAACTAGAGATGCTGTTTAACTGATGAGACTGCAAGTGCATTTTGTGGGTGACTGTGACCTCTGGTGTTAATCTAGGGGAATTCCAGCACTTGCTTGCTTTAATGGAAGAACGGGGGAGAAATCTAAGTGTGAAAGCTTCTCAATGGAAACCACAGATCATTGCTTGAAGTATCATCTCCTTTTCCTCCCTCTCTCCTTTCCCACTTACTCGAAGGTGTAAGTGCAAAACACCATCCACACGAAAAGCACTGTCTGCTTTAATTGCTTCATTTTGCTGTGTTTATTCCTATAACCCTATAGAGCAGTGGTTCTCAACCTTCCTAATACTGCAGCCTTTTAACACATGTTGGAAAGACCACCAACCATACAATTATTTTTGTTGCTGCTTCATAACTGTTATATTGCTACTGCTATGAATCCTAATGTAAATATCTGTTTTCCAATGGTCTTTGGAGGTCGAGACCCACAGGTTGAGAACCCCTGTTCCATAGGCACACATTCCCACAAACTCAGAGTCACTATAATTTAAACGTCTGCATGTTAACTTATGAAAATCACCTACCAGAGCAACACTGATAACAATGATGTCTTAATTTGGCACCTGTCATGACGTATGGCATTTGTCAATGGTGCCCGAGCATCTTTCAGACTGAAGATGAAACAATGACTGCCTTTCTAAGCCCGTGGTTTTCACCATGAAAAGGCTTCCAGTCTGTCTCAGGCACAGCATGTGTTAGCAAGGAGGTGTTGGCTGTGCTCAGCTTACTCCAATGGAAGGACAGTGAGGGTCTTATTAGCCTGATCTCCATCTCTCTAGTCATAGTGACTTTTTCGTTATTATTTTATAAATTCTTATGTTGGCCATGCTGAAGTTAGGTCAATCTGAGCTTTGGTGTTCCTGAGATCCCATTTCCTTTAATTTGCACATCTTCTTTAAGAAAAGTGAGGACCCCATGTCTCAGTAACCCAAAGTATACACACATACACACAGAGAGAAAGAGAAAGAAGTCGGGGGCTGGGGGGGGGAGCACAAGATTCAATATTGTTCACCCTTTTGTTTCTGAAGCCCTTGAGAAGCTTTGACTGTGGTATTTGAGAAAGTCAGCTGAAGCTTAACACAAGGGGATGCAGCTTTTGTTTTCCGTATGAT
>CABHPR010121952.1:0-29101 GCA_902168415.1 Peromyscus melanophrys | reverse complement strand
CTAGCTACAGTAGTTTAGGAAAATAGGCATCCTAACCAAAGAAAAGAGTCTCCGCATGTATCCTCATACTCCTTAACCAGACTAATGAGATTTTTTTTTCTACTGTGTCTACAGTCATTTGTACTTTAAGGAACATTTTATTTGATATTTGGAGTACCAGAAATTGTTCATTACCCTTTAATTCTAGTCTTTCTTTTGGCCAATTTGATTCCATAGCTATCACCTTATGTGAAATGGCTAGCTCCAACTCTTAAGAAAGAATGATCTTCAGTATCGAAATTATTGTAACTCTTATCTGTGGGTAGTAACTTGATCTGGCCTGTTATCTTGGGATTGCACCAGATCACAGTTTGGAAAAGCAAATAGACGGTTACACTGCAGAAGGAATCAGGTAGCAATACAATACCATTTTGAATTCCTTCTCAGCAGAGTCAACATTTTTCCTATGCCAAATAGTAGTTACAAAAGGAGTTTAAACAAGAGTCAAGACTTACAAGAACTCAGAATTCCATAGGTTTTATGGGCATAACAAAATCTTATTTCTCATTTTGCAATACTCCCATCTGTTCTCCATTGGTAGAACATTAGAATTACTTAGGTTTTTTTTTCCCAATCCCAGTTAACTATACTATAGAATACTTTGAAGATTCATTTAATCAGGAAACATGAGTCCTTAAAGGACGGTATCTTAAGTTACAAACTCTATTACTTTTAATAGTTGAGGTTTCTTATAACGTTGGGGGGAAGGCTGAGGGGCGGGAGGAGGGAGGAGAGGGGGATCTGTGGTTGGTATATAAAGTGAATAGAAAATTTCTTAATAATAAAAAAAGAAAAAAAGATTTCCACAGATTGTTAGTTCTGGCCTCTGCACTATGAAACACTGTCCACTGCCCCGAAGCTACCTCTGAATCCATCTGTATTTTCACTGCCTACAGTTCCTATCAAATTAAAGTATAGGCTCTTCACCATCTCTAAGTTTAGTGTAGGCAGAGTTTTTCTGTGTTTCAGCAGCCGCTTCCCAAATAACCAACACAAAGTCTTAATATTAATTATAAACACTCAATAGCTCATGCTTGTTACTAACGAGCTTTTACAACTTAACCCATTTCTATTAATCCATGTGCTGCCCCAACGCTCGTAGCTTTTACCTCTATCCCATTTTGTGTGTCCTACTTATTCTGTGTCTGACTGGTGACTCCAGACTCCGCACTCCTGCCCAGAGTTCTCTTAGTCTGGCTCTCCTCCATAACTTTATCCTGTTCAGCTATTGGCCAGTAAGCTTCTTTCTTAAGCTGATCACAGTGACAAATCTCAGCAGAGTACAAAAGGATTATTCTACAGCGTTTTAGGAATAGTCCTGTGTGTTAGTTCAATGTTTTTGATCCTTGTCTGAAACATGTCGCTTTCACTTTAAAAAGTTTCCCATCCTTTCCCTCTTCTTGAAATAGCATCCCCTCCATATGCTCTGTGTTTGAAAGTGAATCCTTTTCTAAATACTGTCTTCCTTCACTATCTCTGAACTTAGCTTGTTCTAGGAATTCTAGTCCAGGACTTGCATTTCCAATAAGGTCTCCGAGGGCTTTATCATTTGGACAATTATAATTAATTCACAATGAATGGTGTTCCCATCAGAGACTGATAGTGTTCGTACAATTTGGATAAAAAGAGTCAACACAAAATCTCTGGGTATTCCATAGAAGAGTCAATAAAGTAGAGGTTACTCTAGTTAGGTGAAAGTCTAGCCGTAGTAAAGGGAGCCTTCCCAGAGCCTTCCATGATGGAAGCATTTATATCATCTGCAATTAAGCTATGCCTGTGAATTGGAGTTCATGTGGTTGGTAGGTGTGGTTAGGTTGCAGACTGTGGGCTGTCCAGACACATTTACAAGGCAAATGATCAGCTGCATAGGTTGTTCTGGGACAGTAGACACAGATTGACCATTATATACAGAAATTTGTTATCTCTTATCATTTCCAACATTGATATTAACACAGTTATTTAATTGGTTGGACCCAGTTAGAATTCTTTTTTTTTCTTAGTGGAAAAAAAATGATATCACTTTTGTTATAAGGCTTGTGGCTTTAAAATAGAGATATCCCTTCAAAGGAAAATCATTTGAATAGATTTAAATTTGGACTCTGCCAATCTAAAACCTATTGTTTTCTTTTTTATCCAAATTATATATAAGGGAATTATTTCCTGGAGGTAGTTAAAAAATTATAATCTTTCCAAGAATAAAGAATCAGAGCAAATAAGCTAGGAGATTTGGGTGAGCAAATAGGCATAACAGAAACATGGTTAAGAAAAGGGCATAATATAAAAACTCTTAAGAACAGTATTATATTTAGCATCTAAGGAAATAGTCTATACTATATTCCAGGCTTCTCAGAAATTTTCTAGAAAATATATATAGACCCCTGTGTGAGTTAGGGTTTGGAGTTCAGTTGCTATGGCTCTTGGTTGACAACACAGTTGAAGGTTAGTGTCCTCTAGCCATTCTGAAGTCTATATGAATGTGTCCTCAGGAGAAGCAGATTCACGTTTGATGTGGGAAATATAAACCCTAGCAGAGAAAGTAGTTTAAAGTACCTGATGAGGTCCTTTCCAATAAGACTGAATGGAGTGCTTGATATAGTAGTACCTTTTCCAAACACAAAATCACTTAGCTTTAGTTTATTTAGTTTGTCATCTCCCAGGAGCATACTGTGGAAAGATTCTGCAGTCAATATCTAAGTCCCTTGTGATAATGTATAATGTCTCCCTTTAGCAGAAATGGCTCATGTAATCCTTCATCCATTCTCACAGGGCATCTAGTGGGTATGTCAAAAGGAGACAATTGTTGTTTTACAAAACAGGTAGATCTAAGGGTTAGGAGAGCTAATGGGAGACTTTTGGCCAAGGAAGGCTACAAGATTCATTTACCTTTGCCAAATATTTTTTTAAGTGCCAGTTGTTCACCCAACCATTACAGAGCATTGGGGATGGTAGGCACAGTGAAAATGTATAACAGGCCAATGTTTTCAGATGCATTTTAACACTTGCCCAGTAAAATGAGTTCCATAATCACCATGAAATTCAACAAAAATGCCCTGAGTAGTAGTAATTGTCTCTAACACACTTTTCTTACAGCTAAGGCAGTGGCTTCCTCTCAATGGAATGCTTCAATTTAATGGTAAAACGTGCAAATTAGCACCAAGACATACTTATATTCTTGTGTTGGAGGCATTTGGATAGAATCGAATTGTTGGGTTTCAAATGCCCTGTTCAGTAAAGGCAAATGCCATTATTTCCCATGAAATAGCTTACTAGGATTGTGTTTGGGACAAGTAGGATATCTTGAGTATACCTTGTAAGCTATTGTTGAAGAGGTCTTCTAAGAGATCATTTTTTTCTGGTTTCAAATGCTAAATAATATAATATAATATAATATAATATAATATAATATAATATAATATAATATAATATAATATAATATAATATAATGTGTTTGTGTGTGTGTGTGTGTGTGTGTGTGTGTGTGTGTGTGTGTGTGTGTATTCCAGAACAACTAGTTGGGAACTTATGGGTACTATTGGCCTTCCATTTGGGCCCAACTAAAAATTCCTTCAGGAGTTGAGATTCCAATCTTATTATCAGTGTCCTTGTTTTGTTATGCCATTTGTTGAGCCTGGAGGAGGAGGTCAGAGATAGAATGGCCACAATGAGCAGGACAGATTCTCTTAGGGCATGTGATTCTGTGTAGTGTAACTCTTTTTGTTGCTTATTTGCCAATTTATTACTCTTTGTGTCTTGAGTGTTTGTTTTAGAATGTCCTGTATTTTTTAATGATGGCTAATTTTGGGGCAAATGGATATCATCCAGTAATTCTGAGATTTGCTTACTATTTCAAAATGGCTGGCCAAAGGACATCATAGATTCTCTTTGTCTCCACAGTGTGCTATAGTGGTGCAACACTCCAAGTTCATAGTGACCATCTGCATAAATGATAGCTGGTTTGCTTTGGCTTAATGGCAAGTTCTGGTTAAGGCTATGAGTTCAGCCATCTGAGCAGATTTAATCCCAGGCAAATGGGCAGTGTCAGTTATAGCAAGAGTGGCAGCAACTGCATGTACTGTGTGAAAGTGATCTTGCTCATGTTGTAAATATAAAGCATCAGTAAATAAAATCAATTCTTTATTTTGACAGGTCTCTCTAACAGATCTCTCCTATGAGATAGAATTCTATTTATTTGAGTGGAGTCATGTTTATCATCTTTGGGTTCATCTGATAAAGGGAGTAAGGCAGCAGGATGGAGAGGGTTGCAGAGTGCCAGGGAAACATTGGGAAATGGAAGCAGAAGAGAAGTGTCTCCTAAGAACTTAGGCTACTCCGTGAGTAATGTGATGTTGTGATGGAATTTTAACAGAAGTTCTACAGAACGAGGCACATAAATGGTGACAAAGCCCAAGGTGACATCTTCTGCTATTTTCAGTAGATCAACAATGGCAGAGATGGCCCTCATGTAGAGAGGATGTCCTCTCACTACTGGATTTAATTGCTGGAAGTATTTGAAGGGCCTGAGTCTTTTCCCGTGTTTCTGAGTCAGTCTGCCCGAATGGGTGCCCTCATTTTTCATGAAAGAAAAGGAAGATGAGAAGATTATATTTAGGATGTCCTAGGTCAGGGGTCTGCTTTAAAGCAAGGATCTTGATTGCTGCCTCTTCCTGCAGGCCTATTTGCATGGTATTGAGTTGGTCCCATTTAATCTTCCTCTATAGTGGATGAACAATTAATGGATAGTTTGGAATCCAGTTTAGCCCTAAGAACACTTGTAATTGTTTTTTGTTTTGTTTTGTGTTGGGGATAGGAAAATCTCTAACAGCAGAGGTATGGTCAGGGTTTATGAGCAATCTGGAAGAAATTACTCTATGACCTAAGTATCTAACTTCCTCCTGGCAAAACTACATTTTATCCTTTGATATTTTATGGCCCTTTTTACCTAGTTGTTATAATAAGAATTTTCCCTGGTTTGAAATGTCTGCATGTTTGCTTGGGTTTGAAGAGGAATTAGACTTTTACAGGTGATGACACCTTTTGGTAAAGGAGGGCAAAAGAAGATAGCAACAGATAAGAAGTAGTTCTACATTCTCAATTCCATTTCCCAGGGCTGAGTATGACATTCTGTAGCCATGTTGTTATGACGGTCTTTGTCTAACTGTAGCATTCAGATTAAAAAGCTGATTAATTTATCGATTCAGAGTTTGATACATCCACAGTGTCAGGAACTGGGATCCAATAAGCCCCAGGCCTTTCTCTCACCTACAGGAAGCTAAGGGATGATTTGGGGAGAGGATAAGGAGTCTTTCTGATTCTGAGAGAGCAGCCATTTCTGATAGAAACAGGCTTGCTTATGGGTTTATTGACTACAGCTAGGCAGACCCAGCCCAGTGAAAGAACAGGAACTACCCTAGAGCAACTTAGATTAAAAACTAGAAAATAGAGTCATTTCAGTAGTGATTTTTCCCCAATTCAGTAATCTTTTTCCAATTCAATAGGATATTTCCTTCCTAATTCAGTGGTCCTTTTCCACTTAGTGATCCTCATAATTCAGTATATCTTCCTCAATGCAGTGATTGTCTTCCCAATTCTATGAATAATCTCTCTCTAATTCACTGACTGATCTCCTTCCAAATTCAGTGAATGAGTTTTAATTTATTGAATGATTGCCTTCCCCATTCAGTGTGATCTACTTCCCAATTCACTCAGTGAGCTCTTTCCTATTTCAGCAATCTCCTTCTAAATTCAGTGACATCTTCCTGAAGTGAGTGATCATCCTCCAAATTCAGTCACTGATCTCCTTCCCAGTTCAATCATTGAAATCCTTACAAAGTCAAGTCATAAATTTGCTTCCCAGTTCATTGGTCTCCCTTCCAATAGATGAGTGATTGCCTTCCCAATTCAACTAATAATCTCCTTTAATTGTCAGTGATTTTCCAACTCAAAAAATAATTGCCCTCTGAATACTTTTGGTGATCTGTTATAATATATTTATCCCATTCCCCATTCAGCTGCTCAATCAGTAATCTCTGCCCCAATTCAAAATATGAAGTATTTCCCAATGTAGTTAGTGATGTTCTTCCTAACTCACTCAGAGGTCACATTCCCAACTCAGTAAGTACCCTGAGTGATCTCCTTTCAAAATCAGTGAGTAATGTACTTCCTAGTTCAGCCACTAATGTCCTTCCAAATTCAGTCTATGAACTTCTTCCCAATTCACTCAGTAATCTTCCCATTTTACTGATCTCCTATTTGATAGAGCTCATCAGTTTTTCCACTGAAATTCAATTAAATATATATTTCCCAAATCAGTCAATAATTACCTTCTGGATACTTACTGTGATTGATTTCCCAATCTAGTTATTAATCTCCTTGGAAATTCAGTTAGTGATCTCCTTTCCAATTGTTATCTCTTTCCCAATTTAGTCTGTGATTTCTTTCCCAATTCATCAGTTATCTCCTTCTGTGGTGGTTTGAATGATAAATATCCCCTATAGTCTCAAGCATTTGAATATTTGATCCCCAGCTGTTTGCATTGTTTAGGTAGGTTTAGGAAGTATGACCATGGCTAGGCTTTCAGAGTTTAAAGTATGTCTCAGGGGCTAGGCTTTCAGAGTTTAAAGACTCACTAGATTTATAGTCACACTGTGAACTTTCAGTTTGCTGCTCTAGCCACCATAACTGCTTCCTACTCCCTATACCCCACCATCATTGACTCTGACCCTCTGGAACCATAAGCTCAAGCAACTTTTTTCTTCTATAAGTTGCCTTGATGTTTTATCATAGCAATAGAAAATAATTAATACAGAATTTGGTACCAGAGAGTTGGCTGTTATTGTGATAAGCCTGACCATGTTGTATTTTGGAAGAATGTGGAAGAGTTTGGAACTTTGAACTAGAAAGGCAATTGAAGACTGTAATTAAGGCTTAGTGGACTGTCCTAGTAGGAGCTCGGAAGATACTGCAAAAAGCAACACTGACTGTAGAGGCTCAGCTTAAGAAGTTTCAGAGGGACATAAGGAGTTTAAAGGGGGATAAAGGCTGTTTTCTGCCTTTGTCCTAAGAACTTGCCTGGGGCTAAATTAAAAAGTAATGTATTAATTATTTTGGAAGAAGAGAATTCAAAATAGTTTAATGGTGACTCTGTCTCATGGTTATCAGTATCATGGTTATCAGTATCACTATCTCTTATGCTTCTCTACAATAAAAAAGAACAAATGGGAAGAAAAAAAACAAAATGTTGTTTGGAAAGTACCAGCTCATTGGCAAACTTAATATTGCAGCTAAGACTAGTGTTAAAAGAAACAAGGAGCTTAGTACTATTAAAGAATGGTGTGGTCCTCAGCACTGTAATAAAGGGAAGAATGTCCTCCAAGTAAAACCCCATGCAGATAAACTTTCAACTTCTGAAAGAGAGCATAAAACATTTTATGCTCCTTAGAAACAAATGTAACCAAAAGCCATTGCAAATGTTCCTCAAGGGACCACGGTCCATCTTAAGCTAGAAGTCACATTTGACAATGTCATTCATATTATGCCAGCTTTACAGTCATAAAGGATGCATGAGGAAAAAGGGCATAAAATCTTCCTCTGCATTTTCAGAGAGCTGCTGAAGCTATTGAATGTGTGACAGGAAAGTCCATGCATGAAGGCCCTGAGAGAGTAAGAGGTACTGACAGACTACTTCATGAAGTTGTAAAACTGAAACCTGAGTTGTGTTTGAGACCCCGAGATGCTACAGAAGTCTGATCCATGAAAAATCTACCAAGGAAAGCTGTACACAGGAATTAGAAGTGTTGTAAGCAACAAAAATGGAAGGGCAGAGCCAGCTATATCCTTTGACATCAAACATGAAGCTGAAGAATTTGGTATTTTCCCTACAGGATTTTGGTCTTGCTTTTGCCTAGTCTTCCTCATTATGCCCCATCCCTCCTTTTTGTAATGGTAAATTATATTCTGTGTCATTATATGTTAAAAGTATGTAATTTGCTTTTTAATTTTATAAGAGCTAATGTGTTTACCTTAATTGTTCCAGTATTAATAAAAACTCAGGAGTCAGAAATTGAGATAAAAACCTGATAAATCCAAAGAACAGCAGAGGAACAATTAGCTGACCCTGCTCTCCATATTTCCCATGTTGAAAAGCCTGTGAAACCTCTCTAAGCCCCTCCTTATCTCTTCCTGTACCTCTCTATCTAACTCTCTCAGTCCTCCAATATATCTATGGCTAGTTCCAGTCAGTCAATCACTGACTTTACCCTCTGATTCAACGTTTAACATTATTGTAAGTCCTGCAGTGTCAGTGTGAACAAATATACCACAACATTTCCCCTTTTGTCTAAATAAAAAGGAAATGTTTTAACTCTAGCATTGTAAAACTATATACAATAAGAACAATTACAGATATTGTCTAAATAAAAAGGGGAGGTTTTAAGCTTAACAAAGTAATGTACAATAAGAACAATTATCAAGTAAGAATTACATTCACAATGTCTAGTCCATTTGCATTTGGCAAATTCAGAGAAAATACTACATTATCTATCCTATCTTGGTGAGTTCAATGTTTTGTACTAAATTCACTTTCTATTCTAACTTGTTTTATCAACTCCAAATCATTCTTTTTAGACCTCAAAACATTTTCTTAGATAAACCACTTAATCTTTTACGTCTCTCAACAGTATACACTTTACACTTCTTTTGTGAGATTCTTTTCTGAATTTGGTAACAAGGAAAACTGTAACTGTAACTATCTAATCTTCAACCCCATCAGAGACCCAATAAGGATTTAATATTACCTGAGTAAACAGGAAATACAGATCAAACAACTTCTAAAGCTAAGAAAGGGCAGAAATATCTCACTGCCTGGACACTCACCCAAGGTTCCTCTGCAATGTTGGGGCATCCATCTTCATCCTACAGGCCTACAATATCTGACAGACTTTTTTGTGAAGCAGAAAACTTTGGAGGAATGTACTACCTTGTTTTGGCAAAGTTTGACACTCACTTTCTTTTGTGTCCTGCTTGTCCAATTTGAACAGCATACTGTCAACAATCGACGCAAGGTCAGTCTCTTGCCCAGTGGCTAACTTTGCCACAATGAAAGTAAACTCCATATGAATGGTCTTCAGTACCCATGGTCCTATTTTTGAAGTAAATTGGTACTTCCAGGAGCAGACACGTCTCACTATCATTAAATGCCTTATGTTATTAAAACATCCTAAATACCATATTTTGTAGGTCTCTGAAGTGTTTGGAGATTATTTGTCTATCTCAAATATATCTCTATTTGACCTGGAAAACATACCTAACATGAAACAAATTTGATTGTTAGATGACTAACCACTAAACTTTATTTCTTAATTATCCTAAATAGTTTATAATAATAACTTTCAAGGACTAGAAATTTACATTACATTGTTAAATGGGCTACATAGATACAATACCTTAAACAAGAATAGAATCATATATACAGCATGACAAAATAACCTTAAATCTGTATCAATATAGAAAAATCCATAACAATGTAAAATATTTATGACTAGTAGTTGCTTTTTTAGTTTAAAAATAGATTCAATAATCTACTCTTTTATCCTCTTGTTCCTGTATCCCCCCTTTTTTCTTTTTAGAATGAGATCCACAAATCTAATCTCCTTTTCTTAGCTTCCTCCCTGACCATGACCAATAACAACTTGTAACTAATCCCACTAAATGATGACAAACATCCACCAAACAACTAGAAACCACCCACCACACCTCTTGGGAATGTGGGTGTCATGTTCTTAAAATTACTTCCTGATGTCTGGAGGTGAAAGCATCTTTAGGGGACCCTGAGAAAATTGAGATAATGATCAAGTCTTGGGAGAGCTAGCTTTTCCAGTCTTGGTATGATGGGGAAGTGCAGGGCATATCTGAAGTCCTGGCTGGAGTAGTAGATGAGACTGGACCATTGTAGCTAACTGCCTTAAAATTGTCCTTGGCATTTTGTAGTCCTAAACTGATGTTTGGGTGGTATTTGTCAGCTTAGTGGCATTACAACAATCCAGGTGTAATTGTCATTGTGGGACCTCATCATTCTTTTGGAGATTTCAAAGATTGCTGTTAGGAATGGTCACAGTTCTACAGAAAACTTTAACATTTTAAATGTCATATGCAGCAGATCTTGGAGAGGTTAAAGGACCACAATCTTGTTGTGGGATATTTGTACACTATGTGACAATGTGCTGCTGTGATTGGTGTAATAAAAAGCTGAACAGGCAATAGCTAGGCAGGGGAGGCTAGGCGGGACTTCTGGAGAGAGAGAGGAAGAAGAGGATGAATCTAGGTACATGGGACTCCAGCGAGACATGGACCAAGTCAGACATACAGAATGGTAGAGAGATAAAAAAGCCACATGGCAGAATGTAGATTAATAAAGGCAGGTTAATTTGAGTTATAGGAACAAGTTGGGGATAAGCCTAAGCTAAAGGTCAACCTTTTATAATTAATAAGTATCCATGTCATTATTGTGAGCTGGTGGTCCCAAAGGAAAGTCAAACTATATAACCTATTAAATACATCCAGGGTACACAAGTTTAATTCCTAGTTATCTGCTTCAATCTCAAGCCTGAAATCATGTACAGGAAGCTACTTGAAGCCTATTACTAGAATTAGTTACTACTCTATATGACCACTGATATCACAATAGAAAGTTTAAATATATATACATATATATATATATATATATAAATCTTATAAATTTTGAGATAATTTTATACCTTAAGAGAAGTTTTTGTTGTTGTTGTTGGTTTTTTTTTTGGTTTTTCAAGACTGGGTTTCTCTGTGTAGCTTTGCGCCTTTCCTGGAACTCGCTTGGTAGCCTAGGCTGGCTTCAAACCCACAGAGATCTGCCTGGCTCTGCCTCCCAAGTGCTGGGATTAAAGACATGCACCACCACTGCCCAGCTTAAGAGAAGTCTTAAAGAGTCAAAATAAAACAAAAGGACTATGAAATTAATGACAATAGAATAGTTCCTTAATTTTGGTTTTCTTCTGTCCCATACCAGGTGGTTCTTCTGACATGAGACAGAGATTTTGGATTTTCCTTTTACAAGCATGCTTGGGTTTAGAGAAGGATCGAGCCATGCTCCAACTCCAAAGCCAGCTTTAATTTTGAATTGAATTGGGACCACAAAAAGACCATTTTCCTTTTATGTCTAAAGAACAGCAGAAACAAACATTTGAGGAGATTTATGAAATCTCCTGTTGGAATTTATTATGAAATTTATCCTGTTGGAAATGTGCTATATCATTAGACCAATTTACTCTTTTTCTTGGGACATTTTCTCTGGATGATTTGTCTTTCTTCTTCAGATGTCTCATTTGTCCAGTGGTCTTCAGATCCTTTAGTTAGATGCTTTTATTCTCATGAAAAGACAAAAACAAAACCCTTCCCCAACCCTAACTTTGGGGAGTTTCCACATTTAGTATGTTATGTCTGCTCAAACGTAAAGCATTTGTTAGTGTTATAAGTTAGCTTAGATTGGATGGCCACAGTATTTGATGAACTATTGCCTCTCCTAATCAAGAGTTCTCTCCTGTTTGAATGTAATCTTTATCAATCTTAATGGTATCTATAGCTTTTCTTCTTTTGTAGAAACAAAAGCAAAACCTCTTCCCCAATGTAACACATACCTTGGTTTCCATTCTGAGGTCAACACATTTTTAAAGTATACAGGCTGATTTATCTCAACAGTTTTTTTCTACTATTCAGTGTCTATCCACATCTATAAATCCTTTCTCATTAGCATTTAAAAAATTTAAAGTTAATAAAGCATTATCAAATCTATTTCTGGGGGTTTGTATTACTGCTATTTGTTCATTAAGCATATCTTTTAAAGTGCAATTAGATATTTCTATAAGTGCTTGCCCTGTAGGATTGTGTGATATACCTGTAATATGCTTTATATTGTAATATGCAAAAAAAAATGTTTCTTTTTACTAGAGACATACATTGGATCATGGTCAGTCTTAATTTGTACAGGTATTCCTATAATGGCCATAACATCTAATAAGTGTATAATTACAGAATCAACCTTTTATGAACTCAAAGCAGTTGCCCATTGAAATCTTGAACATATATCTATGAGATGGTGCACATGCTTTAATTTTCCAAATTTTGCAAAATAAAATACATCCATTTGCCAAATTTTGTTTCTTTAAGTACCCTTTGAGTTACTTCCTGCAGGCAGTGGAGATTGGATATACAAAGAACGTGTAGGACATTTCCTTATATTACCTTGGTTTGTTGCCAAGTGATAGAAAATTCTTTCTTCAAACCTTTGCTATTAACATTGTGTTTCTTTTGAAATTCTGAAGCTTCTAGCACATTTCCTACCAATAGCTGATCAATTCCATCACTACCTTGTGCTAGTGCTATCATTACCTGGTAGACTCATATGGCACCTGATATGTGCTGCATACAAGGGATGATTTCTGTTTCTGAGCATTTCTTGTAATTTCTTGTAAACATTTCTTGTAATAAATAACAATGTTAATTATGAATCATCTGGAATAATTTCAATGGTTTCAATATGTAAAACAATACTTTCTGCACATTGAGAGTCAGTCAGTAACAACATTCGTACCCTGAGAATAGCATATAGTTCTGACTTTTGAATGAAATCATAAAGGCTTTGAATCACTTTGTTTATTTTTCCTGACTTACAATCTGCCTTTCCTGATTTATTTGCATCAGTATAGAATGCAAGGAGTGGCTCCAGAAATTGTTGTTCCTTGTAAAATGTGAGGAAGGATCCAATTAGTTCTTTTTGTAAACTGAAGTCTCTTCCTTTTGGGATATTTATTTCTAATCTCTCCCAAGAAATTACTGCAAGATCTTTGCCAGTGTTTGTTCTCTTCCCATAATGAGGCAATTTTAGCATTAGTAGAAGATACCACAATTTCTGTTGGGTCTATTCCTGTTAATTGACAAAGTCTCAGTTTTCCTTTCAAAATCAGTTCAGAAAACTTTTCTGTGTAGGTCTTTAATTTTTTTATTCTGTTTGTGTGGCAAAAAGATTCTATAATAGTATCTTCTCTCTTCATGAGAATTACTGTGGGAGAATGCATAGAGGGTAAAATAACCAGAATGTAATCAAACTCTGGATCCAAATGATTCTCATGTGCATCCTGTAGTTTGCTCTCATCATCAGCTGATAATTTTCTTGGACTATTTAAGTCCTTATCACCTTGTAAGGTTTTTAAATAAATTACTTAGCTCTTGAGTTGTTAATCCAATTGTGGGCCATAGATAGTTGCTATCTCCAGGTAATTTTTTTAAATAATTAAGAATTCATAATTGATCTCTCCTGATTTGTACTTTCTGTGGTTGAATTTTTTGTGTATCTATCTTATATACAGGTAATTAATAGACTCTCCCCTTTATATTTTTTAGGAGCATTTGTAATCCCCAACAAGGCAAAATTCTCTTTACTATCAAATGTTTTTTCTAAGGTATCTGCATCTGAATCAGCTAGTAATATATAATGGTAAATTATAGATTGAGGAAACTGTTTACAAATTATTTCCAATGGCTGTTGTAGAAAATATTGACACATAGTGGAGCTATTTAATATCCTTTGTGGAAGAACTTTCCTCTGATAGGTTATTTGCCTATCTTCAGAATTTGATATTATTCTATTTACAGCTGAAGTCAGTTTCTTTTAAAATCAGTGAAGGCTTCTTTTGGGTCTTGTGTAATTTTAGTTAATGACTCAGTCCTCTTTCCTGATTCTTCAACCCTGTCCCAATCATTCAAAGCTGCTATACAGCATAGGACCAAGGTTTGATCATAAAATCTAAACTGTCTTTGCAAATCAGCATACTGCCCCTCACAGATAAACTGGTCTTGGGAAATTTCAATACCTCTAGCCCTACTGTGTTGTTCTATGACCCTAGCTTCCTCTCTCTACCATGTTTCCCATTGTAACTGAGGACCAGCTTTCAATATTTCTGTAACTAAATCTTTCCAGTCTTATGGGATAATTCTGTTCTGAGTTGCCCATTTAATATCTGCTTTACAAAGAGTTAATACATACCATATGAAATGAGTACCTCCTTAAATCTCTTCAAATCTAACATTTCTATAGGATTCCAGTTAACTTCTGCATTCTTGTATGGTAACTGGGTAAATTAAGGTTGGTTTTCTAATAACCTTGGGCCTCTCCTCTTCAGTTTCATAATGCAATGGTGAAGTAGGTTCTACTCTAAATTCCTCAGTCTCTGTGTGAATAGTTTTTTTAGTTTCATTAGTAGGTTTTTCTAAAGATTGTATCTTATCAGTCAATTTTTCATATTTGGCACTGATATCAAACCACTCTTTTAAGGATAAAACATGAATTACCAAACTGGTAATAATTATAATTGACATTATGTCAATCCTAAATAAATTGATTTTCTCTTCATTTAAATTTTCCATTTTCAAACCATTCATTGAGGAACCATACAGATTCCTAACTCCCTGTGTTGTAATATTGCTTCCCATTCTTAACATAAGAAAAATCTTTTTTTAAAAAAGAATAACTGATTTCCCCTTTAAGAATTCCCAGCCGGGCGTTGGTGGCGCACGCCTTTAATCCCAGCACTCGGGAGGCAGAGCCAGGCGGATCTCTGTGAGTTCGAGGCCAGCCTGGGCTACCAAGTGAGCTCCAGGAAAGGCGCAAAGCTACACAGAGAAACTCTGTCTCGAAAAACAAAAAAAAAAAAAAAAAAAGAATTCCCAGGTGTCTCACCAGATCTGCTGCTGATGACAGCAAAGACGAAGCTGAGGAGGTGGCAGTGACTGTGGAGGGTGGTGACGAGGCAGTCATACTAGCTCTGTTTGGCCCAGGCACTTGTGCCAAGCTGCACAGGACAGGCCTGGGAGGGGAGTGGTGGTGGGGGATTCCAGGAGGCTGGGCTAGCTCTGCTGGGTCCAGGTGCTTGTGTCTGGCTGCACAGGAAGGGTGAGTGAAAGGCCCAAGAAGTGGGTGCAAGGGGAAAACAAGCAGGAGAGGCCCATGCATGAAGGCAAAGGGGCCATCCAAATGACAGAGCCAGCTGCAGTGGGCTGCTGAGCTGATGCTGCTAGGGGCCCAGCCACCTGCAGTGTTTGAGGTTGGGGGCTGGTGGCAGCAAGAGTGTACTGCAAAGGGACTACAATGAGAAAGGCCCATGACTTCTTGGGAGGGTCTAGGATAAAGGGAAGAAAGCCGGCCATAGTGGTAGTGGTCTAAAGCCATTCACTGGTTGCCAGATAATACATTTACCTCTATTGTTCTAGTATTAATAAAAACTAAGAAATTAAGATAAAATCTAATAAATCCAAATAACAGCAGAGGAACAGTTGGATAACCCTACTCTCTCTGTTTCCCAGATCAAAAAGCCCATGAAACCTCCTCAAGCTCCTCCTTATCTCTTCCTGTACATCTTTATCTGACTCCCTTGCTCCTCCAACATATCTATGGTTAGTTATGGTCAATGAATCACTGACTCTGCCCTCTGATTCAAGGTTTAACTTTATTGAAAGTCCTGGGGTGTCAGTGTGAACAAATATCCCACAACACAGGGCATTTACAATTAAAAGATTGTCTTAAGTCTTGGGAGAGGTTTTGAATTTTTAAACAGTGTTGAGACTGTAAAAACTATGGGGACTATTGAAGTTGTACTATATGTGTTTTGCATTATGATATGGTCAAGAGACTACGAGGGCCAGGAAGCGGAATGTGGTGGTTTGAATGATAAATATTTCCCATATTTTGGGACATTTGAATACTTAGTCTCCAACTGGTGATGCTGTTTGAAAAAGTTGAGAAGACATGGCTTAGCCAGAGGAAGTATGACAGCAGGAGTGGGCTTTGGGAGTTTAAAGACTCACTCCATTTCTAGTTCGCACTCTACTTCCTGCTTGCAGTTCACTATGTGACCCCTCAGCTTCCTGCTCAAGTCACCATTCCTGCCACCTGCTACCTCTCCTCTGCCATCCTGGACTCTAACTTTCTGGAACCCTAAAGCCAACTAAACTCTTCCTTCTATAATTTTCTTTGATCATGGTGTTTTATCACAATAATAGGAAAGTAACTAATACAACTTCCTAATCCAATCAGTGATCTTCCCAATTCAATCAGTGAGCTTCCCAATTTAGTCAGTGAGCGATATCCCAATTCAGTCATCCATGTCCTTCCAAATTCAGCCAGTGAACTCACTGTCAATTCAGACAGTGATCTCCTTATCAAGTAAGTTATTTTCTTCCCAATTCAATGAGTCCATGTCTTATTCACAATCCAACTATGGCTGTCCTTTGAAATTCACTCAATAATCTCTCTCCCAGTTTTATCAGTGATCATACTCCTGTTTCACTCAGTCATACCCATCCCAACTCAGTTAATAATCATCTTATCAACTCAGTCAGTGATTCCTTTCCTAATAAGTGTTTTCTTCCCAAACTCAACCAGTGATCTATAACCCAATTCGGATTGTGATCTCCTTGCAAATTCTGTGAGTAATTCTCTTCCCTATTAGGTAGACTTACCTCCTCTGAACTTCAGAGAGTAAGCCCTTCTCAACTGCCAAATGATTTGTCCAATTCACTGATTGCTGCCTCTCTCAGCTCAGTCAGTGATCTCCTTCCCAATTCAGCATTGATCTCTGTTACAGTTCACTGACTGTTTTCCTTCCCACTATAGTCATTGATCTCTTCCCTCATCAATGAATGATCTTTACAAATCAGTACATGATCTCCTTCTCAATTAAGTCATTGTCTTTGTCCCAATGCAGACCTTAATCTACTTTCCAATTCCATCAGTGATCTCCTTCCCAATTCAGTCATTTTGGACTGTCCCAACTCAGCCAGTGATCACCTTCAGAATTCAGTAGTTCTCCTTCCTCTTCAGTGAGTGTTCTCCTAAATTCTTTTGTCATTGCATACACAATGCAGTGTCTTTAATCTCATTCAGTCAGTTATCTTCTCCCCAACTTAATCACCGATCTGCTTCCTAATTCATTATCTCCTTCCTTATTCAGTCACTATTCTTAACATTTTTGTCAAAATTTCATATGTGAGTACTGTATTTGTGCTGTTTCCTACCTTCTCCTCTCTCATCCTCTATTGCGCACCACCACCATCCCCTGCTCGCTCTAAAACTTATGGCCTCTTTTTCTTAATTACACACACACACACACACACACACACACACACACACACACACACACGCACGCAAGGACGTGTATGTGTGTGTGTGTGTGTGTGTGTGTGTGTGTTGTTGAGTCCATTTAGTGTTGCTCATTTGTATATATATTTTAAGCTGACCTTATGGTATTGAATAACAATTAGGGGGCTCATCCCTGGGGAAGATTGAGTCTCCCTCTCTTAGCAATCATTATTTACCTGCAACTCTTCATCTAGGGGTAGGGCCTCCTGAGATTTCCCTCTTCCATGTTGTCATGTCAATTGGTGTTGTCATTGCTCTGGTTTTAGGTAAGCAACTATATTGTTGAAAATTCATTGGTACACCCTTCCTGTCATTTTTTTCATAGAAAGTATTTTTTAATTTTATAATTTGATTTAATTTTACATATCAGCCACGGATTTCCATCCTCCCACCTCCCGTACCTCCCCACCCTCCTCCCAGCCCACACCCCATTCCTATCTTCTCCAGGGCAAAGACTCCCCTGGGGATTCAGCTCAGCCTGGTAGATTCAGTCCAGGCAGGTCCAGTCCCCTCCTCCCAGGCTGAGCGAAGTGTCCCTGCATAGGCCCCAGGTTCCAAACAGCCAGCACATACACTGAGGACAGGTCCCAGTCCCACTGCCTGGGGGCCTCCCAAACAGTTCAAGCCAATCAACTGTCTCACTTATCCAGAGGGCCTGATCCAGTTGGGGGCTCCTCAGCTATTGGTTCATAGTTCATGTGTTTTCACTAGTTTGGCTATTGATCCCTATGCTTTTTCTAATCTTGGTCTCAACAATTCTTGCTCATACAATCCCTCCTCTTTCTCACTGATTGGATTCCTGGAGCTCCACCAGGGGCGTGGCCGTGGATCTCTGAATCCGGTTCCCTCAGTCATTGGATGAGATTTCTAGCACGACAGTTAGGGTGTTTGGCTATCCTATCACAAGAGTAGGTCAGTTCGGGCTTTTTCTCAACCATTGCCAGTAGTCTATTGTGAAGATATCTTTGTGGATTTCTGGGGACCTCTCTAGCACTTTGCTTCTTCCTATTCCCATGGGGTCTTCATTTATCATGGTCTCTTTTTCCTTGTTCTCCCTCTCTGTTCTTGACACAGGCAACAGATAACACCACAGCAGTAAACCCCAAAGAAGAGAAGTACACACACACTACCACCAAAAAAAAAAAAAAAAAAAAAAAAAACCCAAAAAAACCCAGGAATGAACAATCACTGGTCATTAATATCCCTTAATATCAATGGACTTAATTCACCTATAAAAAAACATAGGCTAACAGAATGGATACGAAAGCAGGACCCATCTTTCTGCTGCATACAAAAAACACACCTCAAATTCAAAGACACTACCTAAGAATAAAAGACTGGGAAAAGACTTCCCAATCAAATGGTCTTAAGCAAGTGGGTGTAGCCATCCTAATATCCAGCAAAATAGACTTCAAACTAAAATCAATCAAAAGAGATCAAGAAGGGCATTACATATTCATCACAGGAAAGATACACCAAGAGGAAGTTTCAATTCTGAACATTTATGCCCCAAACACAAGGGCACCCACATAAGTAAAAGAAACATTACTAAAGTTTAAACCACATATAAAACCCCACACATTAATAGTGGGAGACTTCAACACCCCACTTTCACCACTGGACAGATCTGCCAAATCAAAACTTAACAGAGAAATAAAGGACTTAACTGATGTTATGACTCAAATGGACTTAATCAACATCTACAGAACATTCCATCCTAACAAAAAAGAATATACCTTTTTCTCAGCACCCCATGGAACCTTCTCTAAAATCGACCACATACTTGGCCACAAAGCAAATCTCAACAGATACAAAACAATTGAAATAACCTTCCTGTCATTTATATAAGATAAATCTCACAGCGAATGGTCTGGTCCTCTGGCACTTACAATCTTTACACTCCTCCTCCATTATATCCCCTGAGCCTTCCATGTAAGAGCTGTGTTGTACATGTATCTATTAGGGCTGGGAACCCCACGGCCAGTTCTCTTCATTTTGACTAGTTGTGGCTTTCTGTAGTATCTCCAGCTGCTGCAAAAATGCTTCTTTGCTAACAGGTGAAAACTGCACTTATCTGTGAATATAAAGGTAAGTATTAAGAATGCAGTTAGAGATTATACTTGGTTGAGAAAGTGGCAGTAGGATAGGTTCTCCTCTAGATTCCATGGTCTCATCAGTCACGGGTAGTTGACTAGGTTTACAGTGCCAGGCATGAATTCCATCCTATTGAGCAGTCCTTAATCTGATTAGACAGCTGTTGGCTACTGTCAGGATATAGTGTCACTATTTCACCTTTGGGAATATCTTGCTATTCTGGTCATGTTTGTTGTTTATAGGTATCACAGCTGAGTAGAACTATTGATTGCTGTTCTCCCTTGGCAGTTTGGATAGCATCTTCTTATACCATGAAAGATAATCCTTAATGAAGAGGCTTCCTGGTCAGATCCAGCTCAATTACTCCAAATCCTATGCCCAAAGTGTATGGTGTCTTCAACAAGGGACTCAACATTGATTTCTGGGAGGCAACTAAATACAACAACAATAGGTTGTATTGTTTTGGGAATTGCTTGTACTTCCTTGACCAACAACTCAAAAGAATTCTCATGCATGATACTGGGGTTTTTGTTAGCTAGTCTATGGATCCATCACCCCAACTACAGTAACTTCATTTAAATTATGTGTACATGTATTCCTATGCGTATTATATGTAAATTTAGGTAAACATTTAATAATGCAATTCCTTATAGATTTTCCAAACATCTTTAATGTTATTCCTCATCTTTCCCTCTCCCTCTTTGTTTCCTTCCCTTCCTTCTCCCCAATTAAACTCTCCTGCTGTTTTTCACATTTCCCCATTCATAGCACCAGCATTTTGTTGTCTTCTTCTCCAGGGCTCCTTCCTCTTCTCTACCTCCCCCACCTCCCCTGTGGTCCCTTTTCATTTCCATAGAAATGACTCTGCAGTCACTGCAGGCTATCTACTGTATTTGTTACTTTTTTCTATTGCTGTGATAAAACACTGTGACCAAGGCAACATCTAGAAGGAAGGGCTTATTTGGCACTTAGAGTGTCAGAGGGGTAGGAGTCCACCCCCACACTATGGCAGGGAGAATGGCAGCAGTCAGGCAGGCATGGTACTAGAGCAGGAGCTGAGAGCTTACTTCCTGAACCACATATGGGAAGCAGGGAGTGCACTGGGGATGGTGAGAGGATTTTCAAGCTCCAAAGACCACTCCAGTGACATACCTCCACCAACACAGCCATACCTTCTAATCCTTGCCAAACAGTTCTACCAACTAGGAACCAAGTATTCAAACACAGGAGCCTAAGGGTGCCAATCATGCTTAAACCACTACATATAATCACATCTAAAGATTTGAGGATAGGAAGACTAACAATAGAGTATATATGAAAGTTGTCTTTCTGAACCTGGGTTATCTAGTTAAGTATAATATGCTCTATTCTATGCATTTAACCTGAAATTCTCAGTATTTTTTGTTTCCAGCTGAATAAAATTCTACTGTATATGTACCACATTTTCATTATTCAATCACTAGCTGGAGAACATTTAAGTTGTTCACATGTTCTTAGCTATTGTGAATAGAACAGCAATCAACATCCTTAGCAAGTGTCTATGGAGTAGGGTGTTGAGTCTTTTGGGTATATCCCTACAAGTGGTATAGCTGGATCATATGGAAGATCAACTTTTAGCTTTGTGAAAATTATACAGTTATTTCCAGACTGTTTGAACAAGTATTGAAATCAACTATTTGGTTGGTGCTAATCTGTGTCTCCAATTCCAATAGTATGCTTCATATGAAATTAGGTGCCCCAGAGTTTGGCGCATATGTTTTGGATTGTAGTATCTTCTTGGTTAATTATTTTTTTATCTCCCCCGACTACAGTTTTAGTCTGTAGTCTGTTTTGTCAGGTATTAGAAGAACAATACCATCTTGTTTCCTAGATCCATTAACTTGGTATAATTTTTTCCATCCTTTCACGTTATGGTGGTGTCTATCTTTAAAGTTGAGTTTCTTACAAATAATGGAAAGATGGATTTTGTTTCTTAATTCATCCAGTTAAACTGTGTATTTTAATTAGGGAGTTGAGGCCATTAATCTTTAAAATTATTAGAAGGTATGTGCTGGAGCCACAGCTCCACACCATGCTTCTTGGTTTGTGAGGGCAGAAATCAACCAGCAGCCATCTGACACTACAAGGGCTGCAAGAAGGATAGCCACAGCTCCATGCCATGCCTCTTGACTTGGGCATGTGGAAATTAGCCAGAAGTTGGCCTGGCACCTCTAGCACCAGGCGATCGGGCACCAATATGGTGAGTGAGTATAAGGTTGGGAATTGGGAGAGAGAAAGAAACAGAATGGTTCATGTGCTGGGGAGAGAGGCAGACCTTAGAGGGTGAGGGCAGTGAGGAATGGGTTGACACAAATGGCCTGATTTCCACACAGATCCATTGTGATGTCAGGGCATGGGCTGCTGCCAAAGGTCATGTTGTGTGCTGTGGCCTTGACACAGATATGGGGGGTCTGTCTTGCTGTCTGTAGCTCCTGTTACCTCCAAAGACCCTGTGGATGCCTAGAGTCTGAGCTGCTACCTGTCACCATGTTGATGTTTGAGGAATGTACCCCCACAGGGACCTGCCAATCAAAAAGACCTGCACTGCCACCCAGGACCATGGAGACATCTGGGCCCAGAATTCTTTCAAGGGCCATGTTTGGGCCCATGGTCCTAACACAGCCAGAGTCTGTGTTGTTGTCCATGACACCTCTTGTCATCAATGACTGAGCAGATGTCTGGGGTCTGGGCTGCCACCTTGGAACATGTTGGCATTTAGGGGCTCTGGAGCCACTGGGGCCATGCCAATATAGGTGACCTGAGACACTAGCTAGGACCGCAATGACATGTAGGCCTGGGCTGCTGCCAAGGACTATGTCTAGGTCTGTGGTCCTACTGCAGCCTGAGTCTATGTTAATGTCCATGGCCCATGTTACCACCAAAGGCCACATGGATGCTCAGGATCTGGGCCACCACTTCTGGCCATGTTGGTGTCCAAGGGCTCTGATGCTGCTGGACCCATATACATCTGAGTGACTAGCACTGCCACCCAGAGCCATGACCTCATATGGGCCTGAACCAGTGGCTGGGACCATATCTGTGTCAATTGCCCTGCCATAGGCAGGATCTGCATTGATGTCTGAAGCTACTGTTGCCATTGAAAACCTTATGGATGCTTGGGCTCTGGATCACACCATGTGGGGTCATGTTGATGTTTAGGACCATACTGCTGCTGGATCCATGTTGATCAGAGTGGCCTGCATTACCAACTGGGGCCATGGTGATATCTCTGCCCAGGTTGCTGCCAAGAACCATGTCTGGGTTCATGGTCCAACTGCAGCCAAGGTCTGTGTTGATAGCCATGGCCTGTGTTGCCACCAAGGGCCACAAAGACATTAGGGATCTGGGCTGCCACCTAGGGCCATGTTAGTGTCTGAGGGCTGTCCCTCTGCTGAAGCCATACAGATCTGAGTGGCCTGCACTGCCACCCTGGGTCATGGTGTCATTCAGCCCTGGAATGCTGTTAAGGGCCATTTTTGGGTCTATGGTCCTGCTGCAGCCACGGTCTATGTTGAAATTTGTGGCTCCTGCTACCACTGAAGGCAGTGAGGATAGGGCTGCACAGATTCGGCCTGCCCTTCCCTGGCTGTAGCACTAGGGAGAACTGGTCCTGCCCCTCACCAATTGCAGCACACGGTAAAGCTGGCCCCATTGGTGGGGACACAGGTGAGCCAGACCGGAGGGTGTGAGAGCAGAACTAACCCAACTTCTTGCTGCCTACTGCATTGGGTGAGCTAGGTGGGGCAATACTGGAGAGTTTGCCTAGGTGGTGACCCAAAGAAAAGCTGGCAAGCTGACCAACGTGATTCAACCACCCAGGCCCAGAACCAGGGCTATGAGTTAGCCCACCCAACATCTACCTCATCTGTGAATCGCAGGAGCAAGTAAATGGGCCAGACCTACAGATCCAAAACAGCAGAATCTCAACAACACAGGACAATGAGATATCCAAGAGGAGCCCCATTGAGGGCCCATTATCAATGGCATAGCAGAAGACAGAGGTCTCGAATCAGACCAATGACTCATAGCAATGAACACTTACAAGTAAAGATGTATGAACTAAAGGGTATACTTTGTGACTCACTAGGCCACACTATAGTTTCCACATCGAGAATTTTTTTGTTTGTTTGGGTTTTTTTTTTTTTTTGGTTTCTGGTTCTTTTAAATTTGGGTTTGTTTTTTTCAGGGGGCAGGAGTTGAAGGGCAGAGGGCAGATGCCAGGGGATGGGGAGATGAGTGGGATTGGGATGCATAATGCAAAATCCACAAAGAATCAATAAAAAGGTTTTTTAAAAAGATGTGTGTGAGTTGCAGTCATTTCATTGTTTGCTTTTTGTTTTTGTTATTGCAAGTTGTTTTCAGTTGTACTTTGTGTTTCACTAATTATAGAGGGTTTTCTTCTACAGTCTTTTAACTAAGCTTACTCCTCTTTTAAATCTGAAATAATGTTTTCAGTATTCTTTAAAATGTTGATTTGGTGGACATGAATTCAATAATCCTGTGTGCATGATAGAAAGATTTTTCTTTCTCCATCAACTATAGCAGATAGTTTTGCTGGGTATGATAGCCTATGTTGGCATCAATGGTCCTTGAACTTTGAGAATAGCACAGGCAAGACTCAGCATATTAGGCGGCAAATAGGATGAACCAAGCTGTTTGGGTATTTGTGAGGGTGAGACTGGGCTAGAGTTGGGCAGACTGAACAGCTGGACCAGACCAAAAGGTGTTTGATACAGACTATGCCTTCGAAGTTGGATGTAGTGAAGGTTGGACAAGGTCAGGTGAACTCTGACCTCCTTAGATATGCCTCCAACCTAAATCCCAATTCAGTCAGCAATCTGCTTCCAATTTTAGTTGGTGGATTAACTCCCAATTTAGTCTATAATTTCAATCCCAATTCAATCAGTGATCTTCTCAATTCCACTAGCGATCTCATTCCCATTTTATTCAGTAATCTCTTTCTAAATTAAGTCAGTCATCTCATTCTCAATGAAGTCAACAATCTAAATCTGAATTCATCCAGGAACATCCTTCCCAATTCAGTGACTGATTTCCTTCCCACTTCAGTGATTGATTGCCTTTCCATTTCAGTCAGGGATCTCCTTCCCAATTCATTTCATAATTTCCTTTCCAATTCAGTGTGAAATATCCTTCCTAATTTAGGGTGTGATTACATTCCTATACCAGTCACTGATCTTCTTCCATTTCAGGGAGTGATATCTTTCATAATTCAGTCATTGTCTGTTTCAGCTCAGTTATTAATCTCCTTACCAATTCAGCCAGAATTATTCCCAATTCATTGAGTGACTTCTTTCCCAATTCTGTGAGTTACAGCTTTCAGAATTCAAAATGCACTCCGACTTCAGTCACTGATCCTTTCAAATTAAATGATCTCCTTTCCACATAAGTCTGTCTACAATTCACTGAGTGATTTCCTTTCCAAATCAGTGGGTGATCTTCCTAATTCATGGAATGTTCACTGTCCCACTTCATTGATCTCCTTCCCACTTCAGTGAGTAACCCCCTTTAAAATTCAATGAATGATCTCCTTCCCGAATAAGCTTTTTTTCCCCAGTACACCTCCATCAATGATCTCTTCAATTCAATGAGGGACTTTTTTCTCCCCAATTCAGTGAGTGATCTTTCCAATTCAGATGTCTACTTACCTGTTAGTCTGTGTTATCCTTCCCACTTTAGTCAGTTATTTACTTTCTGATTCAGCCAGGATCTTTCTGATTCATTCAGAGATCACTGTCCCAATTCACATGTAACATGAATCTTAAAGGGTCTTATTAATAACATTGGAGCCAGATATTGTGGTGAACACTGAAAGATCAGAGAAATAGAACAAGCCACAGCTAACCTCACCTCGCCAATTCCTCAGCTGATCTTGTTTCCTCAAACTGGAAGCCTCTGTGGACTCATCCGAATGGATCTTAGCTAAACTGCTGCTAAAAGCCTAAAAGCTAAACAAATTTAGTTCCTGGTCCTCATGCCTTATATACCTTTCTGCTTCCTGCCATCACTTCCTGGGATCAAAGGCGTGTGTCACCATGCCTGGCTGTTTCCAGTGTGGCTTTGAACTCACAGAGATCCAGACTGATCTCTGCCTTCTGAATGCTAGGATTAAAGGTGTGTGTGCCATTTTCTGGCCTCTATATCTAGTGGCTGTTCTGTTCTCTGACCCCAGATAAGTTTATTAGGGTGCACAGTATATTGGAGGACACAATATCAGACATCCTTCCAAATTCAATCATTGATCTTCCTCCAAACTCAATGATCTCCTTCCAAGTTCATAAGTGATCTCCTTCTGAATTCAGTGACCTCTTTCACATTTCCATCAGTGATCTCCTTCCCATTTCAGTCAATGATCTTCTTCCCAAACCATTGAGTTATTTCCTTCCTAATCCAGTACATTTTCTTTCTGGTTCAGTAAATGATCACTGTCCCACTTTAGTCAGTGGTCTTTTTACCACTTCCATGAATGACTCCTTTGAAATTCAGTGAGTAATCTCTTTCCCAATTAAGTATTTATTTTCCAAACCACCTCAACCAGTATGGAGAACAATTCAGTGGGTGATCTCCTGTATAGATAAGAGGTAGATTATTGAATCTACTCTGAAAAAAAAGATACAGAAATAATAGAATAAAGGGTAGATTATTGAATCTACTCCGAAAAAAAGATACAGAAATGATAGAATAAAGGGTAGATTATTGAATCTATGATGAGAAGAAAAAAAGAGCAGATATATATATGATATAGATAAAAAGGTAGATTATCAAATCTACTTTTATAAAGAAACTACTAGTTTTAAATATTTTACATTTGATTGGATTTTTGTATGTTGTATACAAATTATGCATATTGATACAAATTTGAGATTGATTTTGTTAGAAAATACTGTACGTGTATTTCTAATCTTGTTCAAGATATTGTACCTAAATAGTTCATTTAACAATGTAATACAATTTGCTAATCCTTGAAAGTTATTATTACCAACTAATTAGGACTTAAAGAAATGCAGGTTAGCAGTTAGTTATTACAATCACTTGTAGTCATATATATTAGGTATGTTTTCAAGGTCAAGTAAAGATGTATTTTAGATAGACAGATCATCTTCAAACCCTTTAGAAATCTACAGAATATGGCATTTAAGATGTTTTAATAACATAGATTTTTTTTCTCTTTTTTTTATGACTATGAGACATGTCTGCTCCTGACAGCACCAATCTACTTCAGAGAAGATATGGGCATTGAAGAACCTCCACATGGAGTTAACTTTCATTGTTGCAAAAGTTAGCCACTGGACAAGAAAGTGCCCTCGCACATTGACCGCTGACAGTATGCAGTCCAAAATGGACAAGCAGGACACAAAACAAAGGACTGCCAATCCTTGCCAAGACAAGTGTGGTTGCAGCTTTGGCAACAGGCATCCTCTGAGGTCAGGACAATATGGCACCATCGCTGAAGTGGCTTTGCAATCTGGAAAAGATACAGTACCTCTTCCTTCAAAGGCAGCTGAGTAGGCAGTGGGCCAATGGCTCCTGGTGTGCAGTGGAACAGTAGCTGGAACAGTTATTCTTGGAGGAGTAATTAGGCTGATGGAGTCTGGCCTCTTAATGGGAGACTGGCACTTAATGAAGGAAATGAAGCCACCCACAAGCTGAGAAGAATGGGAAGCTGAATTCCAAAAATACCAGCAATTTCCAGAACTTAAAATTCTGAATCATGACAGGACACTTATGGAATTCAAGTTTATTGAGCTGTAGGCCTTGCGTACATCCTACTTCACAAATGAATCTGTCAGATATGCTAAGCCTGTAGGCCGAAGATGATGTCCCAGTGTTGCAGAGAAACCTCAGGTGACTGTCCAGGCAGCTATCTGTTTCTGTCATAACTCACATTTTTTGGAAGTCACTTGTTTGCACTTCCTGTTTTACTAGGTAATATTATTTCCTTCTCGGATCTCTGAGGGAGTTGAAGATTCAATAGTTGTAGCTATAGTTTTCCTTGTTAACAATTTCAGAAAAGAAACTCACTAAGAGATGTGAAGTGTATAAATTTGAAAGACATCATAAGATAGTTTTCTGTTGGTAATATAAGATAGGATAGAAAGTGAATTAGGTACATTTTGGACTCACCAAAATAGGATAGATATTGGAATATTTTTGCTGAATTTGTCAAATGCAAATGAACTAGACATTGTTGATGTACTTATTGCTTGTATATATTGTATATAGTTATTGTACTTATTGTATATAGTTTTTCTTATATTAGTTATAACTTTTTTATTTTTTATTAGACAAAAAAAGGAGGAAATGTGATATTTTATCTGTGTCTCCCAATAAAATTTATCTGAGGATCTGAGGAAAAAGTCAGCCACTATATTAAACATAGAAGTCAGACAATGGTAGCACATGCCTTTAATCACTGGCGGGGCAAGGGTAGATCTCTGTGAGTTCAAGGCCATACTGGGAACAGAGTCAGGCATGATGGCACATGCCTTAAATTCCAACACTAGTTAACCATGGAGGTCTGTACAGACAGACAGGAAGTGACAGAGCTGGGCAGGAAGAGGAAGCGATGTAGCTGGACGGAGAGAGCAAATGATATAGCAGAACAGAAAGGCATATAGGCGTGGGTATACAGGAAGTAGGTCTCTTTGGAGACTGAGGTGTCAGGAAGGTGAAGTTAGCTTGTGGCCTTTCCTATTCCTCTGATCTCTCAGGTTTTCACCCCTACATCTGGCTCTGGGTTTTATTTAATAAGACCTTTTAGGATTCGTGTTACACTCCTGTTCAACTGAGTCGTTGTTGTCTGTTTCAGTTCCTTCCATTACCTCCATAATACAGTTAGTGTGCTCCTCCAGGTTCATTCAGCATTCTTCTCCCCAATTCAGTCACTGGTTTCCTTCCCAAATCCTGGATCTCTTTCTTTCATCAATCACTGATATCCTTTCTATTTCACCCAATGTTTTCCTCTCCAATGCAGTAATTGATGTTTTTTCCAATTCAGTCATTGTTGTCCATATTCTGTCAGTGATTTTCTACCAAATCCAACCTATTATCCCCTCCCGATTCACTCACTGATCTCCTTTCTTATTTATTCAGTGGTCTCATTCTTAATTCAACCAGTGATCTTCCAAGTTCTGTGGTACACCATGCTCTTCAGCATGATGGGTCCACTTCTGACTTGCTCAACTGTCCTTCCCCCACTGTGCTAGGAGGGCTACTTATTTTTCTTTCTCACACCCAGGAAGCAGCACAGTAGTTTCAAGAGTATTCTCTCAAGAAGCCAATTAAATCTTCCTGTACAAAATAAAATTGCTAAGTTAGCTGCAGCTACTTCCTAGTATCCCCTTCAACACCATAAGAAGCACAAAGACATACTATCTGGGTGGGAAATTTGACTCAGCTCAACATGCTCATTCCAGATGGCCGCATGCTACCTGAATATAAAGCAAACTGTAACAGGAAACCTGGTTTTAATTACAAGAAAGGAGTTTGTATGTAGCAAAAAGAATCTGGCCAGAAAGTAATCAGTCAGCAATTTTCCAATCTCAAGAACAGAATGATCCTATAGCTGACATGAAGCATAAAGAATATAGAGAATGAAACCCTGGCAGTAATGTGTCAGAGCTTTTCTATGGTGCTGAAACTTCAGAGCATTTATTATTTTCCCAATGTCAGCACTTCTTTTTCAATGCC